>JABGLZ010000284.1:246390-328018 GCA_014705045.1 Colletotrichum theobromicola | reverse complement strand
CGCGGAAGAAACGGGGAAAAGCAAAGAACGGGCTAACTGCAACCATGTCCCCCCCGTCTTCTAGGATATATATCAACTTTCCCATCCAGCTTCTCTCCTGTTGTCCGCGTCTCTGTCTGTCCTCTCATCCCCCGCCTTCTGCGTTTCGCACCCAACTACCCCGCGCAGGGACTCTGTTCTTCAGTCTGTCTTCACACAGAGCGCGGTGACATACCGGCCAGAACCCACGCAGCCATGGCTGAAGAAAAGGTCGCCCCGGTGACCGCCGCGCGCGTCGACAGCGCCGAGCCCCGTCCGTCCTACACCAGCAACACCGTTCATGTCGATGAGAAGGGCGCCATGGGCGGCGAGTGGACCGAGCCGGTCGTCGATACCAAGGTCCCCGAGACCGAGGACGTCAAGGGCGAGGAGGATCTCTACCGTCCCCTGGCGATGGACCCCAACATCCCGCACGAGGAGAGCATTCTGACGGTGCGAGCCGTCGTTGTGGGCTGCATCCTCGGCTCTCTGGTCAATGCCTCCAACTTGTATCTTGGTACGTTGGCACCGGCGCCTCAATACATACACGCACGACACTAATGGGAGTTGTTCAGGACTGAAAACCGGTTTCACGTTTATTGCTTCAATGTTCGGCGCGATCTTCGGCTATGGCGTCATCAAGATGATCTCCAAGTCCAACCTGCCCATCCTCGGAGGCCCGTTCGGCCCCCAGGAGAACAGCATCGTCCAGGCCGCCGCCACCGGAGCCGGAGGTATTGCCGGTATCTTCGTGGCCGGTATCCCCGCCATGTACCGTCTCGGGGTCATGGACAGCACGCCCTCGGGAGACATTGGCAAGATCTTCACGCTGACCATCTGCTGCTCGTTCTTCGGACTCTTCTTCGTCACGCCCCTGCGCAAGTTCTTCATCATCCGCACCGCCAGAGAGCTCAGGCTCATGTTCCCCACCAACACCGCCACGGCCCTGACGATCCGCTCGATGCACGCCGGCGTGGCCGGTGCCAGGGATGCTGTGAGCAAGCTCAAGGCGCTCAGCATCGCCTTCGGCATCTGCATCTGCCACCGTGTGGCGTCCTTGTACGCTGTCGGCATTCTCTATGACTGGCACTTCTTCACCTGGATTCACATCTGGAGCGGGTACACCTCGTGGGCGATGAACATTGAGTCTTGGGGTTGGTATTTCGAGTGGACTACCGCGTTCATTGGTTCCGGTATGCTTATCGGCATGAACTCGGCCTGCTCCATGTTTGGTAAGTTTCTCGGTGTCTTCTCGTTGTCTCGTCCCGGACTCTCCTGAACACCAAGCTAACTTGTCCCTTCTTCAGGCGGCGCCGTTCTTGCTTGGGGTCTCATTGGTCCTTTGCTGGTGCACTACGGCGAGTGTGTTGGAATCGACGGTAGCGACGGTGATCCGAAGTGGAACGGATACTACGCCTTCACTTCGCTCAAGAACCCGCGCGAGCCTTCTCCCCGATACTGGCTGCTGTGGCCCGG
Source organism: Colletotrichum theobromicola (assembly GCA_014705045.1). NCBI lineage: Eukaryota > Fungi > Ascomycota > Sordariomycetes > Glomerellales > Glomerellaceae > Colletotrichum > Colletotrichum theobromicola. The sequence continues at coordinate 326,524 of JABGLZ010000284.1, read as the reverse complement.
TGTGATGGTCATGGTAAGTGTCCCCGATGTACTATTCCCGCAGACAAACACGAAGCTAACACTCATCGATAGGTGTGCGCCAGCATGGCTGAGCTGATTGTCCACTGGAAGATCATCTACATTGGCTTCGGCGCCGGCTGGAAGTCGATCTGCGTCTCCATCCACACCCTGCTCATGAAGCGCGGCAAGCGCGTCAACTTCTTCGCCAAGGTCGCCGAGCGCGAGGAGAAGCTCGACGAGAACGCCATCGCGGACCCCGCCAGGCCCGACCAGCAGGTCGCCACGTGGATCTGGGTCACCGGCCTCTTCGCCTCCATCATCCTCTCCATCATCATCATGGCCCTGCAGTGGGAGGTCAACGTCGGCATCACCATCCTCGCCCTCATCCTCGCGTTCCTCTTCTCCTTCCTCGCCATCCAGATCGGTGGCGTCACGGATCAGACTCCTCTCACCGCCGCTGCCAAGGCCTCGCAACTCGTCATCGGCGGTGCCACCAGCGGCTCCCACTACGGCGTCGCCCACGCACAGCGCATCAACCTCATCTCCGCCGGCCTCGCCGCCGGCGCCGCCGACGTCGCCACCGCCCTCACCTCCGACTTCCGCACCGGCTTCCTCCTCGGCACCCCGCCGAACAAGCAGTTCATCGCCCAGGCCATCGGCACCTTCTGCAGCGTCTGGCTGGCCCCGGGCCTCTTCGTCCTCTTCACCACCGCCTACCCGTGCATCATCGACGCCGACATCGACCACTGCCCCTTCGGTGTGCCGAGCGTGGCCGCGTGGCAGGCCGTCGCGAGAGTGGTCACGGAGCCCAACATCTCCATCCCGCTCTCCTCCGGCATCTTCGCCGTCGTCCTGGGCATCGTGTCGATCCTCCAGGTCATCGTGCGCCACTACTACCTCACCGGTCCCCGGGAGAAGTACCAGGACTTCCTGCCCAACTGGGGCGCCATCGCCCTGTCCTTCGTCATCCCCGGACCCGTCTTCGTCAACGCCGCCTTCCTGGGTGCTATTATCGCCTTCGTGTGGCGCAGGTGGAAGCCGGCGAGCTTCGAGAAGCTCGCGTACGCGGTTGCGGCCGGGATGATCGCCGGCGAGGGAATGGGTGGCGTCGTGAATGCGATTTTGACGCTTGGTAACGTCGCTGGCGATAGATACGGCACCAAGGGCCTGGCCTGTCCTCTGAGTGAGTGCTAGTGTGGCATTATCCGGTTCAGATGGTCTGGGCAGTCTTATCGACGCGGGTCATGTTACTGTTCAGGCCGACTCTGCCCAACTCGACTCGAGGGGTCGTGGTATAGATGCTTACGGTGTAAACGATTGAGATAATAATGAGCGGTTACGCTGAGTAATGTTGTTGATGTTGGATTGGGGAGAAAGATACCAAAATGATTTCAGGTAGTAGTAGTAAAGCAACTAATACCACACTTTTATGATCGATAAAACTTGCTGGCAAAGCAAACGCAAACTTAAATGCGCAAGACGAGCTTGTTCTCGTACCTATGTAGAGTTCTTTGTGCTCAAATTCTGCTCCTTAAAACGCCGTTGAATGCCAAGAAGATCATGTCCTCGACGTTGACCCCATAATGCAAGGCCATTCCCTAAAGAGGGAGAGATAAGTGGTGCGCCAACCACAACCCAGAATCCCGAAAACACATGATCATCATGAAAAAAGCCTATCTGAAGGCCGGAAACATACTCTCCTTTGAAGTGTCAGGCTCCAAGCCCTCCGGCTTCCCAGGGCCCTTCCCCTTGCTCTCGTTCCATTCCGATGCGCCAATGGACATCCATCCCCAGATACTCAGGGCGCTCACCAACATGATGATAGTAATGATGCTAGCACCGGCCTTGTCGCCTGTAGTGATTGGCGAGAACTCACGATACGGGTGGGAGTTCATGCCGGCGTTCGGGTCGCCCCTCGACGTCCCTCCCGTTGAGTTTGTCGCGGGAGCCTCGGGGTCCATGATGCTCAGCACAGCAGCCAGCGCATCCATGGCTTCTCCCGCGCCACTCGTCTTGTCGACAGCGGGGTCGACGAACACTCCGCCCGTCCAGTAGAAGCCGCAAGCGCGTCCGGATGTCCCTCCGGTGCATTGTCGCAGAGCAGACCGAGTCGAGTTCAGAAGGACGGGCCGGATGATCTCGCGCGTCGATGGCACTAGCTGGGATACGACGTTCATCCAGCGGTGGAGGTATCCCTTGAAACTCAGCATATCTTGCGAGCAGCGTCCTTGCTCGAATTCGCAGGGGACCTCGTATGCGGCACCGTTGGCGAAGAAGTCCTGTAGGGCGGACTCGACGAGCCTCTCGGTGCGGTCGAACCACTTCTGTTCTCCAGTCTTCAATCTGTCAGCTTATGCTCTTCACAACGAGGGATGATGATGATGACGTACGTGGTTGGCCATGAACGCGCAGCCCTGCATCAACACGGCAATGTTATAAGAAAAGGTCGCCTTGAAGACGTTGGTGCAGTTCTTCGGGACGTGGCCGCCGTCGTACACCCGGTAGTTCTCGTGGTCGATGTAGTTCACCGCCCACATCCAGTCCCAGCTCTCCTCCGCGAAGCGCGCGTACGTGTCGTTGTTCGTGTACCGCGCCAGCCGCGCGCCCATGTTGAAGAAGATGCCGTTCGAGATGGTGTTCTTGTAGTCGTAGCCCGTGTTCGTCGGCGGGACCTGCCAGCGCAGGCCGCCGCCGCACGTCTCGTCGTGGCGGTCCGGGCTGGCCTGCGTCGTCCACACGGCCTGCGCGAGCGCGAGCCACTGCGGCTGGTCTTCCGGGGGGTCCGGGAACTTGTTCTCGGCCGCCAGCATGGCCGCCATGCCCCAGAACCCTTGGTCGTCGTTGCCGAGGGAGGCGGTGTGGTTCGGCGGCATATAGTCGCGTCCGGGGCCGACCTGGTGCAGCATGCCCTCCGTGATGACGTGGTTGTAGCTCGTGTCGCCTGTGTAGAACCAGTAGTCGATATATGTGCCCATCATTGCGCCGCCCTGCCACCAGTAGTAGTCTCCTTTCCCGTCGTCTGGTGGTCCTGGTAGGATACCCGGGATCTCTCCGGTCTTGTTTCCTTCATAGAAAAGCATGAGGTCGTATGCTAACGTGCTGGCGGTGTTGAGAATATCATCTGTTGCCAAAGTCAGAATCTTGCCGAAAGTTGTTGCAGTGGCTGACAAAACAGCGACCAGACATTAGGTCGTGATGCATCTCCCTCTTACCTTGTGTCTCGATAGAGTACTGCGACTGTGCATCGACAACCCCAGCAAGCAGCAGCGCCGCTGGCGCCACGCCCGAAATCAATGACGACAACATGTTGAGCGAGGGAAAATATGCAGAAGCAAGCCGTCTCTCAGACCTGCTTCTGACGGATGATAACGAGCGATGGTATGTGTGTTGAGGGTCGGTGGTTAGAACATATGATGGTGTCCTTGCTGCACTGCAAACGAAGGGCGGTCACGACAATCGGGTCGGTCGATCGTATCGTTCTAGAAGACTAGGGGTGCAGATTCGTCGGGGTAAATGGGGAGAAGAGTGCCGGACAGCACAGTCGTCTGGTTCCTGGGACCTTGAGGGCTAATTGGTTGCGTCTGCAGAAGTGGTGGCTGGGCTTTTCTGCGTCGAATGACTCTGCCGCCGGACTGCAGTCTCTCGTGACGGTTGCGTGTGGGATTGTACGGCTTCTTGTGCCCGGTGGGATTTGGGAAGAAGACTGTAAACAGACCAACGGGACGAATGCACTGCGCCGCTCCAGATATTCAGGGAGCAGAATCACAGCTGATCAAGGGAACATGTAAAGAACGGCAGACTTTCATGGAACGACCGGAAGATGCGCATATACCTAAAAGCAGGCTTACGGGGAACAGCAAAATCCGGGGAAAGCAGGACGGTAACATCGGTGGTAGTGATGACACTTTTGTTCCTTCGCACGACCTTCCTTGACGCCAGGACGGTGACAAGATGGCTGAACATACTGGGCAAGGGATTCTTGGCCTGGGCACCTGAATCTTGGGGGTGATGAGTGACATGGGCTAGTCAGAGAAGAACTGGACTGTTGGCCCCGTCCGACAAGAGAGAGTTTGAGTATCCCAAGACCTCTGGTGAAGGCTAGCTCTGCCTCATGGGCATGTTACCAAGAAGTGGATGACGACGCGGGCAGAAGCTCGACTTCGAGAAAAGGAAAAAAGGGCGCCTGGGCAAGAGGACAACACCAAGAGTGCACAGCTTTGCTGGGCATTGGGGCGGTGCAGGGCCTGCCATCCAATCTCTCATTCTCGCTGATCCCAGGGCCCGTCATATTCCATGGTTCAGGCGGTTTTAGTGTGCAGGTACGCCAAGAGAAATATACGAAAAGAACGCGAAGGGAATGCGGCACCGTCAGGGATGGACGGTCTGGGCAGCTCATCTATTGGGGTTTGGCGAGCCTGGGCGCAATCCGTATTTGTGAGATCATCCGCCGGAACACTTGGGCCTAGGGGGTTCTTGGGGGTTCTTGGGGGCTCTTGGGGGTCTTGGGGTCTTGTCGGTGTTTCCAGCCGTTCCGGCTTCCGTCAGCTCACCCCATCTTGTACGCCGGCTTTGACACACGGGGAGCTCTTGGGATGTTTTGGCACCGGTGATCCGGCTCCAGTCCGGAGGGGTCGATGAAGTCAACATTAACTTAAGGTGTTGTCGAATGGGCGCCAGCGCGCGTCACCATCGGCTGCCACCAGGGGCCTGTTTTGTAGTGTAGGGGGAACGGGAACAAAGACCGGCCAACCAACCTCCAGGCTTCGCGCGCGGGGAGCATGAATCGGGTCTCGCGGACCGACCTTTAGATCCAGCCCCAAGGGCTTGGTTCGGGTCTAGCGCGTTTGTCCCCTGGCCGGATGGAGGCTGAGCTGACACCTTGAGAGAGAAAGGAGAGATGGAAGAGACAATCTGATACAGTGGCTCTTCAGTGGACAAAACTGCCAGCCGTCAGTCTGGAGGAATGCGCTGCCCCTGCCGCTCATCATCAAACTGCATTTCTGGAAGCGCTCGGCACAGCGCAAAGCAGAGCGCACCGCCAGTATGTTCATGTTACAGAGATTATCGCCAAGAGACTATAAGCTTGGACAAAGTCCGCGCCGGACTTGAACGACATACGCGTAGCAGGAGTCATGCTTAGAAACACGGATGATAAGGCATTTCGCTTTGCTGAAGTGAACCCACAGCCTAGCGAGATCCCTCAGCGCGCCCAGAGACCAAGGTCTCGTGCCGTTACGGAATCTGAGGGATGAGTCGACCAGAGTGAGATGATCAAACCAGGAAACCTCGCAGCTTCAATTGTATGTAGCACTTCTCAAAGAGCTATCTGCGTTTAATAATTATTCGCTTCCAGGCATTTTCGGCCTCAAGAATGGCGGGGTTGAAGAGCCTTGCTACGGCTCATGCCCCTGTAGAGACTGTTAGTTTCCATGTGTCGGTGCAGCTACGTATTCTGTGGATCAAAAGTCACTGAGAATCAGACTTCGATTTAGGATCGTAGTAGTAGAGACGAAAAGACTGGAAATAGCAATAACGACAGAGACGAAGACGGCGACAACGGTAATACAAAGTTCACATGCGCCTCGAGGAGAATGAGGCCCTGCAACATAAGAAAAATGGAGGGTCTCATTGTAGAATTCACAAGTGTTGTCCCTCTGGGCTTTCGTGCGGGGATGCTAGGGCCTGACGGGGATGGCCTAAACTATGTAGCCCCTGAAATAGAGCCAACCAAGCAAGGGACAACAATTTGCAGTTGAAGCAATATTTTCAGCAATTCAGACATTTGACAATGGGTCATACTGAGCATGCAATGGAGGATTCATGTAAACAACTAAGCTGTAACAAGGAATCTCTGATCGCTATCACGACCTGTCTCTGGAGTTCGTTTCCAGCGGGCGCACGGAATCCTGCAAATGAAGAGCCCCATTGGTTTGCTTGAGTCCAGTCAAATAATGTTAAACTCACGTAGCTGCAGACTGTGTAGATGGCTTTGAACCTCGTCTCCCTTCCATCTAAACGACCCAACTCGCTGATAGTAACCGACGGGTCCTGATTTGGGAAGGACAAGAATTATGCCAGCGCCTTCTACACCCTCCGCACTGTTCCATTCAATGATAGGGGAACAAAATAGCCCTCCATCGTCTTTCGTCCACTGTTCTGCAACCTTTGTCACCCTCTTTGCCCCAGTAAAGTCGACACTCTTGCTTATATCAATGGCTGGGGCGCTGATATGCGATATCATGGCCTCTATGTAGGACGTATACTCGTCAAGCACAACAGATGTGTACTGGTCGGAATTCCAACGCTCCTGGTCCAACTCTTCAGCAGTCCCTGGTAAGTAGTGAAACCCCCCGTCCGCTCCTTGGAAACGTATTGCTTCGTCAAAAACCTCGATCTCGGCCATTGGTGCGCGAAGTTTTAGGCAACCCCCGGTGACTTCACCATAGGGGGAAGGCCCTATTGTTGATAGTTTTATGTCGAGGACCTCGCAGACTGTGATCGGATGATTACCATCAGGGCCGTACCTGGTGTGATGAAAGTACACGCCTCCCTCGACCGATGCCCACGACCATGACGGTGCTCGATACTCGGTAGTCCGATACTTCATCGGAACCATCTCATCAGGGCCCGCGACCCAACAAAGTGACTGCGGGAGTTGAGACCTCCACATCCCGGCGATATACTCGTCGCCAGCGAAATCTTCGTGATAGGCCTTCGCGAGACCAGCAATCGCAATCATTCTGTCGGACAGAACTGTCAGTCCGCAGGTTGTGTACTTCTCGACCAAGCTGCACCACATGAAATGAGCGAAGATCTCCCCGGAGGCTGATGATCTCTCTCGACCCTTGGCCTTATCCATATCATTAGGCAGACCATCCGGCCAAGTCTCGCAGAATGTTCCCCCGCGACATCCCCACCAGAGCTGATTGCGTGTGAGACACAGGTTGCGAGTTGACAAGCGTGCTTCCTGCAGAACCCACGAGCGGCGGTACAAAGGGGACTCTTCAACTTCTTGCATCCAAATATCAGTGTTCGTAACGAGGAACCGCTCGTCTTTGACGCCACGCCATCTCGGACTTATCGCCATTGGTTGTATAGTGCCTGTGTCTCGATTCTGGAAACTCAACTCCGAATTCTCAGCTGCGGCGCATGCTGAGATGTTGAGCAGGGAGTTGCGATACACATCGCACATGGTTGCTGCTTCGGCACGCCAGTCATCTCTCGAATCTTGAATGATGCAAAGCGAGTCGATCCAGATAAAGTTGATGCCAAACCCTACCATAACATCGAGTGCCTCTTTGTAACTCGCTGGCAGCGTAGCAATTTTGATGCCAGTCTGGAGTTTGACTTTGTTCGCCTCCAACAGCTTTAATGTCTTGGCTTGTCCCCAACAATGAGAGAAGGACGCGTAGGCTGGACAAGCGGTGGAATCGAGATGTTCAACGACGCGGACAGTAGTTGAGTCGACAATTTCCACAAGTCTCGTAGGTCGATAATTTGTGTTGATATGCTTCGCATCGGTCGTGGGTTTTCAGGCAGTTGTTCAGCCACTTATGAACTGGAGCCCACGACCCGGGGTTCCCCAACCGAGCAGGCGGCTCATAAGATGTGACGGATGAACTGGACTCTTTTTACAGAGCATTAACAACAGTTCAAAGCGCTTCAAGGAAGACGTGAAGCATGAACTTACCCGACGTAGGAACCATCTCAAACCCCCATATCGGCGCAAACCCTGACTTATTCGGTCCCTTCATCTCGGTTCCTGTCTTTGGTAGCTTGACATATCCCTGAGCATCAACGTTTTTGTAGTCTAGCGAATCAGACGACGACTGGCTCGACTCAGAAACATCATCCTCTTCCTCCCACCCTGCGTCAATAGTCAAGCGGAGCCTTGGGATGTCTGTTGTCGACATCTTTGGGTATGACATATACCAATTCGCCTTGAATGGCTGGTTCCCGTCGAAGAGCTTGAAGGCTAGACTCTTAGTTATGAAACTGCACAGTCGACATCCAATCTTCGCTGCTTGCAGGGCATCATCCCTTGACTGGTGGTGCGGGCGATCCTCACGTAAGACTTGGTCCCCCGTGAAGATTCCCGCACAAGTCTGGCAGAGGGGAGAGTCCATGGCTCACCAAATTGACGATGCTAGCCAGGGATTTTGAAGTGGGGACCTCGGCGATGGAAACAGACTTGTCTTGAAAGGCAATGCAACGCAAAGACTTGTCTTCCTGGTGATTGGGGTGCAAACAAAGCGAATGCAGGATGGAAAATCTGATCGAAACTGCAATGTGGCCAAGCCTGCTGACATGCAGCCTGACATTTCGCCCAAGACCCTCAGTCTATCCAATCACTTCCCTTGTGGCATTAGTGCCGCGGTCAGCCTGCAGTAAACTCATAACAGACCAAATCGCGTCTTGAGTGTCCCGCTATCATGCACCTAATCACCTCAATCCTGGATAGCTATAGACCGAGGGGTCCAATGAGAATTGCTATAGTAAATGGGGCAGGATGCAACATTGCCGTCCAAGGCGGCACCGATCTGTGGTGCCGCCACTGTTAACTTCAATAATCGGCTGTGGGCGAGGGCCAGCAAAGACTTTCTCATTTTCATCTTCTGAAAGCCACCAGTGGTTGATACACTTGGCGACGCCATGAGAAGGCTTTCTGGTATCCTATTGCAATATCTTCAGGCGTCTTGATCTGCAACCATGTCCGTCACGCCCGCTTTGAAGTTTGGTGTCATCTTCTTGTCCTTCACGCCTTTTTACGCTCGAGTTGAAGCTACTATTCCTGAGATTGAACCTGCCGTGGAGATTGTCGCCCCGACAGCAGCCGCAGGAACACTTCTTCAAGCTGCAGAAGTGAAGCAGTCGACAGACGATATTGTAACTCGCATAGTCACACATGACACGACAGCCGAGTACGCCTCTTATTTCGCTTTTGGGGACAATCCTGTCTCGCCTTTAGCTGAACCTCAAGAACGTGCAGCTTGCAAAGCTTTCCCTGGCGATTCAAGCTGGCCAAGAGATGAAGTATGGGATGTCTTTGACCAACTGCTTCGAGAAGCTTTGATCCCAACAATACCTTTGGGGGCTCCCTGTTACGACTCGAAATGGGGTGCAAGAGATAACATTGAATGCGCCAACATCATCAGGAATTCTACGAATGCCAACTTCCTCAGCGCTGACCCGACAGCGAATTATTGGCCCATCTTCCAAGGACGCACTTGTCAACCAAAGAATGAGACATCTGGCTCTGAATGCACTATCGGTGGCTATCCGGAATATGCGATCAACGTAACCAGCGTTGCACAAATTCAGCTTGCAGTCAACTTTGCTCGTACCGCCAACCTGCGCTTGGTGATCAAGAACACCGGGCATTGCTATCTTGGAAAGTCGTTGGGCGCCGGCGCACTTAGCTTGTGGATGCACAATATGAAGGACATCGAGTATCTGCCCAACTATGAGGGACCTGGATACTCTGGTCCTGCTATGAAGCTAGCCGCGGGCGTCAGTGTTAGAGAGGTTTACGAGGTCGCTGAAAAGAACAACGTTACCGTCCTAGGTGCAGTCTCTTGGGTAAGCTATATCCCTTCTTTATGACAAAAACAGCCACTGATGACGGGACAGAGCGTGGGATACGCTGGCGGCATGATCACCGGGGGAGGTCAGAACCCGCTTGCCGGCATCTATGGGATGGCCGCCGACCACGTTGTCGCTTTCCAGGTCGTAACTGCCGACGGCCGCTTTCGGACTGTGTCTGAAGAGGAGAATCCTGACCTGTTCTGGGCTCTTCGTGGTGGAGGCGGTGGGACGTTTGGTGTCATCACATCGGTCATCATCCGCGCGCATCCCCGGATGAATGTTGTCACAGCAAAGTGGACACTCGATACTTCCAACAATAGCATCGATCAGTTTTGGAAGGGCGTCAGAAAGTTTTACGACGAATTTCTTTCCTGGACTGACGCGGGCCTGTACTCCTTCTACATCATGTGGCCTACACCGCAGCTCAGCATGAACTACATGTTCGCCCCTAACCATACGTTGGACTCCTACAACGAGGTTGTTCGGCCGTTCTTCGAATACCTGAGGGACAACAACATTTCGTTATCAGTACCACATCAGTCCACGGCACATACCTCTTTCTACTCGGCTTACCAGGCAACGTGGGGTGCGAATCAGTTTCCCGTTGGCGTTGACACGTCGCTTCCTGCGAATCGTCTGGTACCCCGCAGAAACTTCATCGAGAAATATGAGGAGACGTATGCTCTGATCAAGTCTCATGTCTCCTCCGGAAAGCACTTTCTGGGCTATCACAACGCGCCTAGTAACGCAGGCCCAACTGCCGGAAATCAGAACAACGCGGTCAACCCCGCCTTCCGCGAGATGGTCTTCTTCCTGGTGACCTCTTCAAACCGTACAGCTGATCACTCGACCCCCGCCGCTTTGGCTTCGCAAAACAAGTATCTCCAGGAGCAGGTCCTTCAGCCATGGCGCGACATTGCCCCGGTTTCCGAAGGTGGCGGCACGTACCTCAACGAAGCGAGTGTCGAGGAGTCTGACTGGCAGGAGAGCTTCTACGGAGGGAATTTTCCAAGGCTTAGTCAGATCAAGATGAAGTGGGATCCCAATGATGTCTTCTATGCAGTCACTGCGGTGGGAAGTGAGAGGTGGACTGTGATGGACGGGGACCAGGGCGTGCAGACGCAGAACGGAAGATTATGTCGTGTCTCCTCCACAGATACTTGGTTGTAATCATGCATCTGGCTGAGGCCTCGATATAGTCAGCGAACAATAGCGCTATTACTATTTGCGGATGATAAAAAGTAGCGTGACATTAGTTCCTAGTACTTGTACTTGAAGTGGATGTTTTCCCGATCGGTCATGTCGGCTTCAGCATTCAGCTTGCCCAGTCGTTCACTTTCTTCCTCAGAGATGCCTTGTTCCCTAATGATCTTTGCGCGTCTTCTATTCTCCCAGATGTCTGAGTTCGTGCTTCGTCAGTATGCATTTCTTATCCCACCATGCGATGAGTCTTGACTTACAATAGAAACGCCACGTCCCCATGCTGCAGAACTCGACGCAGTAGAGAACAGCACAAGCAGTAAGGCCGCGAATGTACTTGGGTGCGTCTGAGGCCACGAACATTTGAGCTCCCACGGCGTTGCCAACGCAGTAAGCAACAAAGAGAACCGTTGATGTGACGGTCTTCTTCGTTCTTCCGGCGACGTTGGACGGCAAGAAGGTCCAGATCACTGAAGCAAAGTCAGTCATAGTCGCAGATTGAAGCAAATGGTGTGCTTACTGAGACCAGGCAACGAGCCAAATACTTGCAGGATGTACATGCCCCATCTAGTCCACTTCATCGAGTCGGTCGGGAGGAGAGCCAAAGCCATCATGCCGCTGAAGGCAGGCACCAGGGAGAACATCATCATCAGGACTTTGTGTTGTTAGCATCAAGTACAAACATGACTTCTTGGGACTTACATCGGAGGTTGGGCTTCTTCAGGGTGACGTATCCGACTACCAAGAACCAGCAAATGCTAACGCAGTAGTATGGAGTTGATCCCTTTAGGAGTGTCTCCAAATTCGTGAAGCCAAACGACTTCCAGATCAGTTTCGAAAATGTGGTATTCGCTCCGTTCGGCAGCGCGTTGATGATTGTTACGAAGAAGAAGAAGTAGGTTTGCGGATCTGTCGTAGGTCGTCTCGTCAGCCTGAAGGTTTCCATAACACATTAGTTTTCAACAAGGACCTGACGTACCCTTGAAAGTGCTCCAAACTTGATCCCATTTGAACTCCGATCGCTTGTTCTTATCCGAACCGGTTTGGTTTGCAACCACACGAGCGATTGCAGCTTTCTTCTCGTCTTCGCTGAGCCATCGAACCTCACGGGGTGTGCCAAGAATGAACCACACAAGAATTCCGCATGCGATCGTCAGGCCGCCGAGGAAGAAGGAGATTCCTTTCCACTGCAAGGGAAATGTCAGTTCATGTATCGACTGTCGCGAGGGGCAAGCTTACTGCTGCAAGGCCATTGGGGTCTTTCTGCGCGTGCAATCCTATCCCATACATACACAAACCGGTGATGATGTTCATACCGGCATTAGATGTTCCCCAGATCAAAGATCGCAGTGTGTGCTCTTGCGAGGTATACCACGCTCCCGTGATCAGCATGAAAGTTGGCGAAATCGTGCATTCCAAAGCTCCTTGGAGGGTGCGAAGAATCATGAGATGTGCCCAGTTCTTCGCGAAAGCGATGCACAGAACCACGACGCCCCATAGTACCATAACAACCGAGAGGAACTTTCCAGTGTGGCTCTTCTGGATCAGCCAGTTGCCGGGAAACTCGCACACCAAGTACGACAGGTAAAAGATGGTGCTCAGCCAGTTGAACTGTTCGCCAATCAAGCCGGTGTCTTCGCGAAGGCCGAATACCGCCTGGACGCTGAGAGATGTCTTGTCGGCTTGTTGAGTTCCATAGCACACCCACATCAACGGAAGAAGGAACAGGTCGATCTTGAAGCGCAACTTCCGGAAGTAGGAGTCGGAGTACTCCGTCGCATCTTCGATCGTGCCTTCGATAACATCGTTGGGCTTGTCGTTCACATCCAACTCGTCGGTCTTCTTGATGTCGGGCTCGGAGGTCATCTTGGCGTCAACTAGGTAGAGCGAGGGAAACACAATGATACGCTGAATGCAATTGTCACCAGAGGCGGAAGGTAGCCAGTCGTTGTAATTCGACTATGCAAACTACCGAGGATACCCCACTGAGAAGTGGTTGCTTCCTTATATCCAACAACAATGTGAGTTGCGGTCACCGCATCTCTCTTCATCCTTATCGGCGCTCACCTGTAGGGGACCGGGTGTCAGTTGGAGCACGCGTTGACGCTTCGGTCGGATCTCCTCCGATCAGGCCGGCCAAGTGGCGATGTCGGAGATAGCCCGGTTTGCCATGGATAAGCAGAAGCGTGCGATAATGATTGGCGTACTTGGCAATGCTTTGACATGGGAACTTATCATCGCCCCCTGGGCATTCTGAAATTGATTAGCCATTTGTTTCCAACTCCAGAGTTGCCAACGGCCCGGGACCCGGCCGAGGCTACCCCTCATGACAACATCTTACGGCAAATACTGAGTATGAAGAAGACTTGACCAAAGCAAAACGGAAATGCGTAGCCGCATAACTCCTGACTAGAAAACGCTTGCTAGCTATTGGAACATATCTTTCATCATCCAATTGAATTCCCGGTTGCGTTCAGAAAAATGGCAAACCAAATCAAGTCGCCCGTTGTTGATGCGACAGGCAAAACACGGTTGCGGGAATCTCTGGAAAGAGCCAAAAGAGGTGAAGGCCCAAGCGTCGGGCAATGGCTTGAGTTCCCCGGCTACTCGCTAGCGAGGACAGTAGCGCCTTTGGGAGAGGATGTAAGTCATTCGTTGATCCTCAAGCTAGATCTGTCGACGGAATTTTTCTCAAGAATCTAACATTTTCTGGCAGTGGATTCTGGTTGACACGGAGCATGGAAACATCGACGACAGGGACATGTACCTCCAAGTCGGGGCCATCTCGACTTCAGGGGTATCACCCATCGTCAGGATACCTGCATCGGAGCACTGGATGATGAAGAGGGCACTGGACTGCGGTGCGCATGCTATCATGGTTCCGATGTGTGAGACAAAGGTTGGGGTCGCATCTCTTCATCGCCCATGCATGACTGATTTTCTCTCCAGGAACAAGCCGAAGCCGTCGTCCGGGCATGCAAGTACCGCTCCTCTCGTTGGCCCCAGGGTCTCCGGGGAGCCGGTGCCATGTTCGCACACTCTGCTTTCAACCAAACCGGTCGAGACTATTTACTAAGCGCAAATGACAACGTCATGGTCTGCGTGCAAATAGAAAGCCAAAAGGCCGTGGATAATGTGGAGGAAATTGCTGCAGTTGATGGGGTTGACATGCTGTTCATCGGCCCCAACGATCTTGCGGCCTCAATGGGCTATGTAGCATTCGATCATGCTTCGATACCCGAGGTCCAGGAAGCTATTGCTCGTGTTCTGAAGGCTGGACTTGACGCGGGGAAGTACGTTGGGCACTTCGCACTCAGTGCTGATGTTGCGGCGGCCAAGTACAAACAAGGGTTCCACTTCGTGAACTGCGGAGCGGACATTGTTGCAATTGCCGCCTGGATGTCTGTTGAAATGGGAAAGCTGAAGAGCCTGGTATCTACAAACGCCGATGAGGAGAAGACGAAGGAGGGAAATGGCACCAAGGGAACTTCGGATACAATGGAAGGCCCTGAGAGCGCCGCTGAGTACAACTAGGTTTGTCTTGTTTGAATAGATTCTTGTTTCTGTAATCGCCATCAAGGATTATCTCCGCAGGTACTTCATAAGCAGAGACCATTCCATCTAAATGGTTACGCACGGTTTTATCGTCCTGAAACTTGAAACCCATAGCCTGTTCAGCCCATAGGAGTGAATGGTTAAACGAGATATTGTAAGGGCTGTGCCACTGCCATAATGACAGTTGTAGGCGGAGACTATCTGCCGTATTGAATCTAATGTGAGCAACCGATAGACGAGACCCACTCAATAACGACCTGATAAAGAGAGACCGGGCCGGGCTCCGAGCCGAGACTTGCCGAAGGCGTTACGGAACATCATCGGTTTCGCGATCAAGAAATGATGAAAGCTGCAGCAAAGTTTGGGTTTGTTAATATTATAAGATATGGAAGGATGTACGCTTTCCAACAACTGGTGAAGAAACTAGGTGTTCTGTGATCTTCTCCTGGCTGTCTTGGCCGACACTCTGGAAACTAGATCATGGATGATACTTTGTCATACTCAAATCGGTCTGTTGTGTGGGCGGGTGCTAGAAAACTCGAAATCAGACAAAAGCCCATCCGAGTACCAAATGACGACGAGGTCTTGGTAGAGGTCATCACCACCGGCATTTGCGGTTCAGATTGCCACAACTGGGAGAGTGCCACTGTCTCCCGGGAACTAATCTTGGGCCATGAGTCGGCTGGCATCATCAAGATCGTCGGAAAGAATGTCACCGACAGATTCGTTGGTCAGCGCGTGGCAATCGAGCCCGGTTTTTCTTGCAGGGAGTATGCGGTGTCCTCCCATCAGAAGCCACCTTGTAGCCACTGAATCTAACTCGGCCTCCCTTTGGCTATAGGTGCGAGTTTTGCGGACGAGGAAAACAGAATATCTGCTCTAGATTGAAGTACTGCGGAATGGATCCGACTGACGGGACTTTGAGTCAGTATTTCACGTGTCGTGCTTCCAACACGGTTCCCATCCCTGGGGATGTCTCTTGGGAGGAAGCAGGGGCGATTCAGCCGCTGGCAATTGCGGTTCAAGTTGCGAGAAGAGCATCGCTGAATCCAAGTCAGAGCCTAGCTATTTTGTGAGTGAAACTCGCAATCATGTTCAACTCCGCGCCAAATACCTTGTCGCCTTTCTCGGCCTTCAAGCTGACAAGGAGCAGTGGATGCGGGCCACTTGGTCTCCTGATCCTAGCGGTTGCGAAAGCGTACGGCGTCAAGAGGATCGTGATGTTTGACATTGAGGAGTCCCGAACGAAATTTGCCGAGTCTTATGGGGCTGATGTCGGAATTGTCACGCCAAGAAACAGTGACCCCTCTCAAGACATCCTGTCATTCTCGCAATGCTACGCCAGGGAGGTTATTACCCATTATGGCCTAGGACACGGTTTCGATGTTGCTATCGAGGCTAGCGGCGCTGAGATATGCGCCACTATGGCAATCTGCATGCTAAAAGCAGGCGGAACATGTGAGTTGCGCATGCGCAAGTTTGTCAATACTTGTCTTGCTGATCAATATCAGGTATTCAGGCGGGCTTGGGAAGACCGATGGCATCTTTGCCCCTTTTTTTGATTACAGCCAATGAACTAGAAGTCAAGGGTAGGTCTGTACGAAACTCGGGACTTGAAATCCTTGCTAACAGATGTTATCCAAGGGACTGTTCGCTATACTCATGGATGCTTCGAGGATGCCATCAGTCTGCTATCTACGAAGAAGGTCAATCTCAACCCGCTGATCACGTCCACGTACCCCTTGACCCAGGCAAATGAAGCATTTGAGGCGCAACATGCCAGGCGAGACATTAAGATAGTCATTTTCAACCAGATGTAAAGAAGACATCTATTTTACCTGTCTGGAGAAAAACTTCGTTCTCGTAGCTTCGACACAATATCAGAAAGTCCTGGCTCAATCCCAAGAAGAGAATAAGACTGGATCCAACGGATCGAATGGAAATAGCTCAGACCCAGGTATTTCGCCCCATAGAAAGTTTTCTCCTCCGCCTCCGGCCCGGGGAGTGGTTGTTCCCTCAAAGTCATCCAGCGTCCTTTTGTTGGTGTTCCTCTTGGACTGAGCCGGTGAAACACTAGTCTGGCTTTGGCAAGTATTGCGTTCGATGGCCACTTTGCTTCGTTGGTGCTGTAGCAGTTGCTCAATGATGACCCGGCTTCGCTTCGCGCCAGACCACCGAACTTCCACATCTTTGAGAAACGAAACACACTTCTTCACATCATCCAGGACTTCTGGGTTAGAGTGACTTGACGGCATGCGAAGACTGTCATCATGGTGAATTAGTGATAAAACCCTAAGAAGGTCACAGTTCCTACGAGGCGCTAGGTAGACTTACAGCACTATGCCAGACAGGGTCATGTAATGAACCGAGAGAGCCAGGTAATGTGAAGTAGGCACCAAGTCTCGGACGATTTCAGCAGCATGTATGCACATCTGCGCCGCACTGACGCATTGGGATATGGCACCTGATATATCTACTTCCTCATCCAGAGCGGCTTGCTTGGGATAATTCAAAAAACAACTCGGTCCATCAGCATGAAGGCGGATGCAGAGAAAATGTTCAGGGTGAACATACCGGTACAGGTTCAAGAGAGATCCCGCATGCAGGATAAAGATGATGACACACATAACTAAAGCAGGATCACCTCCTGGACTCTTCTCCATGCTGTTGGCTGAGAACTGAATGTGCGGTGGCAGGCTTGCAAGCCAATTTCGCAGGGCCTGATCGTATGCATCGACGCGAGAAAGGAATCTTTGTGTCTTGGCAGAGTCCGCAGTTGCAAGCTTCCGAAGGTTCAGAGGTGAATTGAGGTGCTGGATCTTGCCAGCTAGTCGGGAGAGACGGGCAAACGCGAGAAACCCGCTCATGATACAAGGTCCTTCCGATGTGATATCAACCTTAGCTGAATGACGGTCTTTAGACTTGAGGTAATAGGGCTCAAAATCTTCATCTTTCATGTCGAGAGGTAGCTCGCAGTCACAGTCGTCGTCTTGGACGGCCATAGGACGGCCAAGACAGATGGAAGTAATTCTAGTGGTCAACGTCAGTGCAGGTCATAATTGAACCATGAAACGCTCAAGAAATGTACCTGTCGAGCGTGTATACACACCACCATATACGGCGGGACACTTGCAGTCTTAGAAATTCGGCATGCCTGTTTTCCGGAAGTTCTGGCGCCAAGGATAGTATCTGTATGGCATTAGTGACTTGCTGGAAACACAGCAGAAAAAGGCAACTCACCGATCGGTTACTTAAGTGCAATCCCATATCTTGGGCAGCTCTCACCGCCTGACCCGCCAAGTTCCAACTTTGGGACAGAGTATTCCATCCCGCAGAACACATTGATAGCAACGCCAAGCATTGAACTCTCTCGAGTGAAGCTTCGCCAGTGGATGCGTAAAACATGAGAAGCGCTTTCTGATAGTATTCGATCCCAGGAAGCTCACTCTCTGAATTCGACGGAAGAAGGCTGGATGAACACGCACAGACAGCGAAGAACACCATCAAGAAACGACGATGTTTAGGCGAGGAGCAGTCACGGCCTGCTTTGAGCAACTTTTGATAGCGTCTCATGAAATGTGGCTTGAAGAGAACCGGGAAGGTGTAGTGCAATTTGTCGAAATAGAGACTGATAAGGAGATCCGCAATGTATTGCGGAGGTCGAGGAAGATCTTCCGGTTTTGGTATGAATGGCAGCTCAGGCCACACCTTTCCGCGGACGAAGAGAGGGAGCTCGAGGTCATCGGTGCTCAGCGCACTCTGACTCGCCCCAGTTGATGAAGGGGTTGTTGTCAGACCAGCGGGAAGCAGGCTCTTTGCAGCTTCTATGAGTATATTATGGGTGGCTCCACCGATGAACCTGACTCTGATGTGAGATTCGCACAAGCAGAACGCAATGTGGTTTACTTACCTAGGCCGCCCATATGAGTCACGAACCAATGCACCGACCTGACTTATTTGCTCATTGTCGTTTCCCTGGCTGGGCTCGTCTTGACGTTCATGATCGTTGTGTTCGGAATCATCGCTGTCAGACGAGTCGAGCAATTCATCGTTGACATGCGATTGGCGGACGCGCGACGGGGCCACTGCTCCATTTACTTGCATGTTGCCATCAAGAGTGCCAGTCTCCAAGCCCTGCAACCGAGAGGCGGCTCGGAACCCAAGGACCGACTCTTGAACGTTGGGTAGAGAGTTGAGAACCTGCGCAGCCCTTAATAGATCCTCGCTTGGGCTTGCCAGGGAGCCGGCTGCGGGTGACTGATGCATGGCCTCCAGTGATCGTGACAACTGGCTTGTGAGAGTCTCTAACCTCTGACACAGAGAGTCCATCTGCTGGCACCGCGCTTCAAAAGACGTGGTATAACTAGCAAGTTGTTAGTCAATACGGGCGACATTGTTATTGTATCTTTGCGTAATCACTTACTACCGGCTTGCTGACGCATTGTCTTTGGTCCCGGGAAACTCGCAAGTCTGGTCCCGGGAACTGCAGTTGTGACAAGGACTTTTACCATCGCATTTGATCTACCATGAATGTCAGTATCTATGGATATGTCTATTTTCGACTTTGGGCGGTACCTTCTTCCGCCGGCACGCAAGGCATGCTTGCCACACCCGACTGCCGGCCGGCTCGGCGGCGAGTGGGGCGTTTGGACCGGCTCCGTCTTCGGCGCCATGAGCTGACATGATGATGCTGGCCTCCAGAGTGACGCCTGTGTCCCTGTCGTCGCGTCGAATATCTAGATCTAACGTGAGACTGCATGCGCCTTGAGAACGATGAGATGCGAGTGCGGAGCTCTCAGCGGAAAAGATGGGGAGGCCAGCCATCTGCCGAGGACTTATCTCCGCTAGGAATCTGTCATTCGATCCCTGGCCCCACTCCGCTTATCAGTTGTCGTAGGACGGGCTGGGATCATTTGGGTTCTCAAAGCCTGGGAGAACATGATTTGAATTGAGTGGTATTGGCAGCGCTTCTTGTCGAGGAAGCATTGGCTTGCAAGTAAAAGTCTTGGTTCAATTCGATACAGTATGTCAGTCCCCAAAATCTCTAAACACAAGCTGTTCTCAATCCCCGACTGATTCAAGGTCAGCAGCCCCGTTTTGCCAACGTATCGGATATGTACTCCCTTCCCTGAACCAACTAATCATGAAGTCCACATCCCCTATCCAACCCCAATTTCCCACTTCTAGCGCCTGCACTATTACCTCCTTAGCATACATGTACTCCTGAACACCATAGTGACTTTTGAATTTTTTCCGACTGAAGTTGAAAATTACTTCTATTTTGAGTTGGCGATGCCCTTGCCCAGAATGAGCCAAGTCTCGAACATTCTCACTGCCTTATGAAGGCCGGACTTTAGGCAAATCACTGGGACGCCACAACAGCGGCAAGGTCCTTGTCAAGAATGCAAACACAGGCAAGTGAAAATTGACAACGGTCAGATGTGACCCGAACTCAATCTGAGTTAATCCATATGATAAGTTGTCAATGTCAAGTACGCACATGATAACCGTCTTGCTCATATTTCAAGCTGACTTAGCCAGAGTTCCAACGCATAGCACCCGGCCTTGATGACAACTTTGCCATCTTGACTATGTTTCAATCAATAAGTACATGAACCTTGGAAGCCGGGTTGTTCGACCGCAAATGCCCAGCCACCACATTTCTCAAATCCAAGCACAAGCTGCATGGGTGCTGCTTAGGTAGTTGGGGTTGCCATGGCGGGAACAACCATATCGGCAACGGGTGCAGCAGTGCGCTTCATACCCGTGGGTCCACAGGTGCTGACTTTCAAGCCAGCGTAGATGGACGAGTACGCCGCTGGCAGAAGTTCATCTGGCGCACCGGCCGGGATGGTTCCAACATAGGGGTTGAAGTTATAGATGCCGCAAGGGCAGTGGTCGAGAACCTGCATCCCAGCTATACCAGAAAGCACTGTAGACCCCCCGCGAGCGAGGCTGAAGGAGATAGCGCCGGGCTTCATATCAACGGAGAACTTGGCTGCGCCAGCAGGTGCTTGGACTGTTACGCTGGTACCTCCGACGTTGATTGACAGAGAGCCTGCCTCTTTCAGAAGTGTGACAACAAAGACCTTGTCTTCCATAGTCTCCCACCCATACGGGCGACCCTTGAAGTAGTTCCCCGAGGCATTGTTTGCATCCGCCATGGTCGTATCAGTGGCATCGCAGTTGAGGCTTCTGAGGGTAGGTCGGAACCAGTAAACAATCTGATCTTCTGAGATGTACGGCTTGACGTCATTTCCGCCGTTGTGGAACGCATCGATGAACGGCTTTGCCATGTCAAGCCAGCCGTTGTGGGGGAATCCATAAACCCACTTCGAGTTGCCATCATCCCCGTGAGGACTATCGAGACGACCGATATAGTGGCTTTCGCCGTAGTCGTTCCAGGTGACGATCTCAAGAAAGCGTAGCTGAAGGTTCAGGATCTCCTGCCAGCGGTCATACCAGAGAAAGTCAGATGGGAAGACCCAGTTCTTCGAGTACGAAACCTCGGGACCGAAGTGGGTGAAGAACCAAGGCGAGACTGGGGCGATGTATGGCTTTCCTTTGAGTGCAGCGATGTAAGCTTGATCTCCTTGCTGGACGGTGACATTTCCGTAGCCATCGGGCGCCTTGTTCCTGCCATTGTTGGGCCAACCGAGCCAGTTCAAGGCGCCATCGAGAACGCTGAAGTCCACGCCGGACTCCGGGTGGAAGTTGGGTGCCCAGAACACGCTGACACCGGCAGCACTGCGCATGGCTGCGACATCCAGACCGTCTCCGGCAAAGGACGAAGCGAAGACCTTGCCATCAACGATGAGCTGTCCCGGCCGAGACGCATACTTGGCGATCATTTGACCAACGCGGGTTGCCTCATTAGTTCCGTACCAGTTGAAGTCGAAGGAGATGAAGACCTTCATGCCGTTGTTGGCAGCTGACTGGTAGGCGAGGTCCAGTTGAGTTTCGCTGTAAGGGTCCACACCAATGTTCAAGGCGAAGGCGTCAATGCCAGCTGCCTTGGCGTTCTGCATGTCGGCATCGTACTCGCTGGCAGAGCTTCGAGCACCCACAATACCGATCTGTGGCTGTTACTATCAATTCAGATGACTTTGAGGTGAGAGACGTACCATGAAGTGACAGAATACCAATTTCTCGCCACCAGATGGGCGCTGAATGAGAGCGTCATCCGAGGAGGGTGGGACTGCTAGACCGACCACCGGAGCAACAGCTGCTGCTGCCACTATGGCTTTCAGGATACCTCTGAGGAACATCATCTTCGCTGACGTATGCACTCCAAGAAGAATGAGAGAGAAGACAGTGGTATGTACAAAATGGCTTCCAAGGCAGCTCTGATATCAGAGTCTGAGGACCTACAAACCATTCTTGAGCTATTGCTTGATCTCTTTGTCTTCTTTATACAAGGTCAACAGTCATGGCAGAATCTTCCCTTCGACCCGTCTTCGGCAAGATTTGCAACAAACAGGACTGCCGACACGCAAAAGTCCGATGACAAGCCGTTGTAGGCCCGGTGGCATCATGCCGCTGGCCTTGATGTTCCATTTCCGCAGCAAAGTGTTCATGAGACTGCTTTCTCCTGCTTAATTCGCCTTTGTCTCATCATGCTTCACATCCTCATCAAACCAATAAGAGGTCCTACATGCTACGTTGCTTGCAGGCAATACATATTGCATGCAGCCTTGGAAGCTTTGAAGTCATGGACAAAGATCCACCGGTTGAAAGGATGAAACTACGGATGAGGCACTTCGACGGTTGGGAGCATCGCCAAAGTGTTTGTCATCCGTGTGCAACATCACGGCCCACACAACAAATCAAAGAAACCCTTGTTTGTCACACGGTCCCGTTGAGGCCCTCACGCCAGTGCCTTTGTCGTCTCTGGATGCTGAATGGACCTTCTAATATGCATGACATTCGGGCCGTGGGGCCAACCAGTCTCCGAATACAACCCTGCCGCCGGCCCATATGTTTTCTCCCTTCGGGAGTTGGACAGGTCATATATCTGGGGTGCATATGCAGAGCTCGGTATCTTGTGGCCAGACCCGTGCCGCATATTAGCGAGTACCACATGACGGCTGTCTCATCTCCTGCCACATGGTGTCAAGACCCGACAGTGCGGAGTAAGCCCAATAGCACGTCAACCTCATTCTCTCTTCCGACGCAGCCTCCAATCAGATATCTGAAGCAGAAGCTTAGTAGAAGAAAAACGGGCCATCATGTGCATGTCGCATTTCTCCCGACGTCTAGTGCCACGTAGATGAGATGACAGCGTCGGCGAAAGTCGGGGTCCCTTTAAACCGACGTCAACGAGCTCACCGACTGTAAGACCAACGTAGTAGTCGCAGAACTAATATTGAGGCTTGGACAGCAGCATGCAGACAATGTTATGTAGTTGTTTTCGGCATGACGACGAGAAGATCCAGAGACGTCAGGCCACGGAGCAGGAGTGTCTATTCACAAACGTCCACTGTTCGGCATACGACCTCGCATTCTCATTTTTATCGTGACGGAATCATGCCGAGCCAAGGGTTAAGCTTCACTCATGATCTATAGGTAAGTAACTCTTTGAAAAAGTAGTTGTGTCATGGGATGGTTATGGAGGGTGTATCTGGTTGGGGCAATCACACGTTTCCGCATCTTGTTCCCCTGGTTGGATGCCGACTCTGATAGTCGCACCCAATCACTACTTTCACCCACCATCCTACAATATTTGGAGCTGTCGACCACTCAGCAGTGAAGCAGTCCGAAATCGCGCACCTCATCACGCTCACCTGGATCCCTCTCATGATGTTGAAATGACGAACCACGAACTGAATATGCAACAATGACTGTCTCGGGACTAAGTCAAGAAAGAGGCTAGATTTTGCTGTTCGGCCCTATTGAAGTGACATTGATAACGACTGATTCTATTAACTACTTAGACGCATGTAAACCCGGGAGTGGCGGTCTGGAATCATGCAGTCAGCTGCTGTATATGTCAAGCCACCTCAGGGGCAAGATCTGCTATCCGCATACAAAGGTCGCCAATGAGGACAGCAGTTCGCTACGCTCAGAATCGCCAGGTGTAGTCTGGATCAGGATAATGGATGATTTATCTGTCAGTGCATGCCTTCTTGTGAGACGTTGCGACCCGACAGTCCATTATACGTCAGCAACTTCTACGGCTGAGTAATTCTCAGTGGCACACAAGCTACGCTGTGATGGAGCCGGACTATGAGTCTGCTTTTTTTACCAGGGTTATATGTACCTTGAGAAATCATGAATAATTTGTTAAGCTAATTACCATCTATATAAACGACACCATCCACTTTTCAGACGCCTTAAAAGGAGGACACCCTCTAACTAACTTCTCGCGTTTTTCTTTCCAAGTGCTGTACTACTAGGTATGTTTTGAGCTTGTTCTTGTCCCATCAATATTTCTTTCTTATTCCTGCTAATTGTTTTGCGGTCATCCCATCATCTTTTCATGATACTGTTGGCTTCGGTGTTTGAGCTTCACGAAACTAATCCTTCATAGTGTAGAATGTGGTATACATTGCAGACAATACTTTTATCAAACATTAAAATCGAAATGGAAGTCGTTGAACCTTAACCTCAAGTTGTTCATCAGGTCGTTGAGTATGTACAGCGACAGGCCCATCCACTTTCTCATGGAGGCTGAATCACAGGTCCTCAGCTCCGATAGATAAGCATCGAGTTCGTTCAACCTACAAATAGCATACCCCAAGGCCGACCCCCTACAAGTGACTTATGAACCAACCCAAAGCCTCTATGAACGCATGCATAAATTACCTCCGGCTATCTCTTGGTGAACTTGGAGAAGCCCAGCCTTTTCCTCACAGACCCGTGTCCAGGTATTGACTGCGCTGGTGATGGCGGAAGCACTTGTGACGTTGCCCTAGATGGCGCCATTGGTGTCGATGGGTCTTGGCCATCCATCCCTTGGTGAATGCTTCCAAGAATCAGCGTGTCCACATCTGGTGAGTCCCACGGCTTGGAGTCGACAACGTCCTCGCTAGAGCCATTTATTAGCATCCAAGTATAATGTTTCTTGGGCATGAAGCTTTCAACTTACGTAGCAGTCTTGCGCAAATCGTCATCCAGACGTTGGAGCCGTCGCAAAGCATCTTCATTTTGTCCAAAAGACACAAATTGAATGCTAAACCATCGGCGCTCTGACTTGTTCAACTTCTGTTTCAGATTCCGTATGAACGTTGATATGACAGTCTCAACGTCGTCATTCTGGTCTGATCCCTCCCAAAGCCCGTCGGTGAGCACAATAAGAGTTTGCTTTTTGCTGTGATTAGTGTACTTGTCGAAAATCTTCGAAAGCGTCGCAGCCATGTCGGTGGAGTTTCGTGTGTGTTTAGCCATGTCTATACTCGCACTTTCTAGTGCCTTTGCAAAGCTCTCCCGAATATTCCAACCCTTGGCACCTGAAACGTTATGAACGCAAGGCTCTCCAATTGCGAAGACGAGATCCAGCCCGTCTTTATCAAGAGGGCCAATTTTCATGGCCAAGGTGAGGGCTGTCGTGGTGACATTATGCCAATGATCACCCATACTGGCTGCATTATCAACAACGAATATCTGGAAGAACCGACGTCAGTTATGTTACTTTCTGCTAGCAGCCAACCATACACCAGAGCTTCTCTTACTATGTCGCGATTCGAAATGAACTGTGCGAGATATGAGTCCCGTGGAACTCCTCCTTGAAATATATTCCATATGGTTCTGTTGCCCTCCCATTGCTGTAGTAGGCGGTGGTACTCTTTCACTATGGGAATTTGTTGACGCAATATAGTGCCAGTATGGCGAAGATTCCCTGGCTCGACAGAAACCGGTTCATTGGTATTCGAACGCCTGTGTCTAGGGTTCGATGACCCGCCGTCCAAGGGAATCTCCCGATTGTCATAGACTTGGGCGTTGCTTGGCCCATCCAATGTTCGGGGACTTACATCATCTTCTGGTAACTCGTAGATGGTTTCAGGGTTGTCGGTGCGGCTATCATCTGCAGCTTTGAGAACCTGTTCCCGGTTGGCAGTCTTGCCGTGTAGAATATTTTCAATTCTCTCCGACTTCCGAGCACGATAGTGCTTTGGGATTGTTGATGTCTGAGACAGGTTGCTGTCCTTTGAAGGTCGGGATTTCGGCGTCGGATAAATGGGCGCTTGTTTGTCTAGTTCTAACAAGGCTTTCCGTGTTGCAAAGGACTCTTTCTTGAGGTCCCCAGACTTCAATCTTTGCTTGTAATCTCTCTCGGCATCGCAAACAATCTGACTCAGCTTCGAGCATAAGTCTTTGGAGGAGAGCCTTTGGTTTGGATCGCGCACAAGCATATCGCTTTCAACAAGATCGAGTACGCGGCGCGTAATGGTATCCGCTCTCCGGACCGAGTTTCGCAGGTAGTCATGCCACTCGATCACAGCAGATAGTACCTCAATTCCGTCGTGGAAAGCGTCATCGCAATTAGATGCATGCACTGTTGTGTCATTTTTGCGGCGTTCTTTGAGATCAGCTTGAGCCATCTCTCTTCGAGCGTTGTAGTTCAGGTAGGCTTGAGAGCCTAGTATGACCCAAGTTGCCACGGCAGAGAAGACACATCCCATTGACCAAGTATCAATGGTAGTTGAGTGCAAAGTTCTCGAATCCTCTCTCTCGGAATTGTCGCGCTCAGGCGCCCCTTGTTTGGTAAGAAATTTAATGACGTTGCGGTTGTGGGGGGATGACCTACCGTATGTCCTTGTTCCGCCAAGGATGTAGGTTTTGGCAATCTTGCCCATCTCGCTTTTCTGGAACTTGGTGAAGCCAAAGTCTGCCAGTTTGAAGTTCTTGCGGACACGGAGAATGTTTTCTGGCTTGATGTCGCCATGCCAACTTTGATATGTG
Organism: Colletotrichum theobromicola; assembly: GCA_014705045.1. NCBI lineage: Eukaryota > Fungi > Ascomycota > Sordariomycetes > Glomerellales > Glomerellaceae > Colletotrichum > Colletotrichum theobromicola. The sequence continues at coordinate 300,283 of JABGLZ010000284.1, read as the reverse complement.
TCAACATCGAAAATACAACTTCGAGAGTTGGGTTGCAATGGAAATAAAGCCTTACCCAACGTACTTCTGAACTTTTCCATCCCAGATATGTTCAAACTGATGGACATTTTGAAGAGTCTCGGCCACTTGGAATAAACTTACCCAGAAGGCGATGATTTCCTCGTTCAAGACAGGGGGGTACGTGTCGGCCAAATACATATCTAAATCCTGCTCGCCAAACTCGAGCATGATGTGACGGGTCTCCTCTGTTATTGATCCTCCGGTACCGCCTCTGATTTGACGGGTGTACTCTCCAAGATATTTCACAACTCCGAGAGCCGCAGGGTCGCGTGTTCCATCAAACCCTCTGAAAGCCTCACTTTCCATGTTGTAAATGTCGTCGTACTCTGGTGAGTAAGATTTCACAGCGAACTCGTAACACTAACGCTACGTCAGCAGTGATTTTACAGTCATCGAATCCTCCACATACCTCTATCCCAGTCTTCTGGTCGACCGCCTTGGAAGGCTTCAAAGCCTGTTGTAACGCTTCATAGTCGTCAATAAGATCAACATGCACCTTGTGATGGTGGACTATCGCGGTCCCCCCCTCGTTGATTCTTTTGATGTAAAAGAATGGAAGGATGCTCTGTTCTTCGATCGTGGCCTTCGTCATTGTGAAGACGTCCAAGGCTGGACAGAAAGCCCATCGCTGTTTGTCGAATTCATTCGTCACGCCGCGGTATCTTGATTCGCAATATTGATTCGGCAAGATTGTTTTTGCTGCTTGCAGCGCTCGTTCTATATCGCTGTACATGTGGTCGGTATAGGCTGTTGCGAGACTGTGATCGTGGATGTAGTCGCGGAAGATATGTAACATGTGCCCGCATTCCATCTGAACCAGCAACGCAAGCAGAAGAGGATCCTGGTCGATTTCTTCCTTCTTAGAAGGCGGAAACGCCTTCGGGTACATCGTCGCATCGTCATATACTGATGCAAAAAGCCTGTAAGCGTTACTTGAGGTTGTAGCGTCGGGTCTTTGTGACATCCATCGACGAATGCCCGCTGGGTGATAGAACGTTCTTCCTTCGAAGTTCGTTCGCCGTATCGTGTCGGTCTGAAGGTATTTGAGGAACTCGGCACGAATGTTGATTGGGGAGTTTGCGCGAGGCATTCTCACAAAACGTTAGGTTGTTTAGCAAGATCAAGATGCGACGAAATATTTGGTTGATCGGACGTGGGGCAAGGATAACCTAGAAAAGTCTGGAGAATGAAGGGAAGATAAATGGAAGCGACACATCGAGACATGGGGCGATCGGTGCACCCAGCCTTGGGACGCACATCCATGTCAGCGTTCATGTTGGGTGACTGACAGCCTCACTGGCGCCGACCGTTGAGGCTCGATGGGATATCGGTAGGCTTAGGAACTCAACCGCAACGACTGCGCAGCTGCTATCAGGCGACATGCAGCTCTGCGAATTCGGGCTGGTCCAGCGGCATGATGCGCACTACAATGCGACCCTTCTCGCTGCCTTACTTGCATGAGCTAGCCCTTCATCCCATGCTCTAGCCGTGATCTGGCCTACGAGCATGCAGCTACAGTGTGACATATGCTGACGCGATCAGGCTCAGCGCAGAAGTATTGACTGAGTCTTAGTCGCAGTCATGTACCATGAAGGCACGCCGTTATCCAGCAATTTGTTCCAATTCGCTAGCCTGATGGCGTCCCTACACCGAATGCATGATGCAAAATCTTTGAAGTGTCTCAATTTCATCCCCGTATGAGTGTGCTAATGTGGCGCAGCTAGTCCCTCATAGCAGAGAGCCGCCGGAGTGTACGTACGTCTGACCTACCTTACTTGCTCCAGCGCTGCCTTCATGTCACCAGTAATTCACCATAACCAGACCTCTTTACCCTGGCCGCCATATGCCTTGTCACCACCCACTGCCGTCAACATTGATATCACTGACAGTCTACACTATTTGTGCCGGTCCCACTGGTGGCTTCATGGGGCCCAGCGGAATAGAGTACTGCGTCCACAAGCTTCGGCACCACTCGGGAGTTCTCAGGGTCGGCAGCCTTCGACGTTTAGGGCCCTGAATTGGGAGACTAGCTCCTGTTGGACACTGTGCTGTTGAGACGACAAGCTTGCCGGTCTCACCCGACTCCACGGGTTTCGTGGCAGCTCTTCTACCAGCCCATCGGTTACCGAGATACGCAATCAGCAAGGTAAAGAAGGTGAGTGGTACAGTAACCTGCAACCATCTCTCCATCGCGACTATAGAAAAATGGCCCTTCGGTGACTCTTGTCCCTGGTATTTGATGATGTCGGTGCTGAAAAACGTCTAATGATTTATACTGTCAGTAATTGAATCTTAAACTCCGCGGTGGCTGCGAACTAACCGAAACAAAGGTGGCTGGTAAATAAATCAGAGTCACGATTGTGACAATGCGTACCATGATAGCCTCTTTCTCCATGTTCTGATTCAGGCGTTCCAATCGGTGTTGCTTCACCAGCTCTCCGCGATCTGTCGTAAGCTTACCCAGTGCTCTCGCGCGACTGATTTGTAGCTTGATATCGTTCAGCATATTGCTTAGATGGCTTGCAAACTCGTCTATGTCGTCGTTGCAGGTCTTGCGCAAGCCGAAATCTTCATTCTCACTCAACTTGATGTAAAAGCGTTTGAGTGACTGCATCACCTCTTCATTGGACTCCAAGGCACTGATTACCCCACTGACTTTTTCCTGCCAATTGAGAATACGCTGGATATCCTCGGCTGTGTACTCATCGTAGTGATAGCCCCTGTTAGTAGGTCCAACCACAGCCATCTTGGTCTTGATTTCAGTCAGAGGTGGATGCCGTTGTACAAGAGTCTCGGGTGTTTCACTTACCTCTCTATCCACAACGAATTCCAGCCATTTGATGTATCCTCTCCAATCCTCAGTTGACCAGTGACAAAACATGAGATGAGCAGAGATGCTTGATCTAAAACATTCTGCCGGGCTACCGAAAGATTTGTCCTCGGGTCTAGCCTCTTTTCCAGTCAATTCTTTGAACCTCTCCATGATGTCAGGACCGCCCTTCGTTACGACCCAGAGGGTGTTTCCGTTCATTGCATCAAAACGATGGTAAAAGGCTGCTGGTCTGATAGAGAACTCGTTGTTGGCTGCATCGTCTGGGTCAGTCGACGTAGCCGTTACCCCTTTAAGGTTATAGCAAAGCTGATATTGCCTTCCAGACCGTCCTAGATTGGCGACCTCGAATCTCTCATAGACTGGCTTGAGAGACACTTGCTGGCGAAAACTGCTAAACGCAAGATCTCTTTGCTCACTCTGAAGGCCAAAAGTGAAGATAAAATCCAGAAAGTCTGGCATCACTTGGTGGAATGTCAAAATTTCGGTCAACATGGACCGCGTGATCTTTAAACGGGCCCGAGTATTTTCGCCGTAGATATAGCTGGTCACATGTCAGTTTCCAAAGAATAATTTAAGAAGGCACCATATTTCTGACACAAATCTACATTTTGGATCCTTGCGGACGGCCGTCATTCGTTGAGAATCGGGTGCGATGGTATTGGCCAAGCGTGAAATTCCAAGCCACTCCGTAAGCCCGATAGGTGAGTGGATATTCCTCTTTTTGACAGCTATTATAAACGTTAGATGATATCTCAGAGCATCTGCATGTGCACATAGGTTAGAATACCTTGTTCCTTGCCATCGTCTGCGCCAAGATCTCTGAAGCATACTTCCACTCTCTTGGTGTCCGTTTCGCAAAGATCATCCGCAACAACATCGAGTGTCCTTGCAATCGCTGTAAGCGCACTGGGAATCGTCCCAATCGTTCTTTGGATCAAGTTGCGAGGATATTTGTCTCTTTCATCGTACGCAGTCTGAAAATCATCTGGCAGGGACATTGCTTGGTCCATTTGAAGATTGCGGCTTCAACCGGCCTATGAGTAGTGAAACTGGTCAAAATCAGCATGAATGCGACATGAGTTGAAAAGAAGCATGGTTATATTTAAACAAGGCTCCTGGCCTTAGGATGCTATAAGTTCACCGCGAGAACATGGTGTTCTCCTACAAAGCTTCACTCACCGAGCGAATTGGATTACTTCTAGATCACAAAATACACATAGCCTCTTATCAATGCCTCAACAGGAATGTATCAGACTTCGTACCATACAGCGCGTATTGGATGCCAAGGCACACTCAAAATACATAGCCTGTCACCGACATTAAAAATGCACTTCTTAGACGCCTGACATGGCGCATGCATGTCAGCCACCCTCTCAGGTGGCAAAGTCCCTCACACCACCGCAAGTGAACGAGGAGTCTCTGCCACCAATGGTGAATCGCAACCGACGTTTAAATCAGGCTGCCTGACTGCGCATCGCTACTGCGCATTGGTGGTATGTGACCAGCTGGCCTCGCCCGAGGCCGTCAGGCAACCTTCAGGCAAACGTAAGGCATCTTTCTAGGCTCATCACATGAAAATAACAAATCGAGTAGGTTGTCTTTGCATTGCCGCGTTTCTCTTGGCATAAGCACAGTAACACTCTGCGTAAACCAGCCACCCACGCAAAAGTCAGTGAGCCTTTCTTTTCCAAGCTTTACTCCCCGAAGCAACTTTGTCCCAAGTGAAATTACATGGAAGCTTCCGTACCATCGAAATCATATCAAATTCTACAAATTCCTTCGTTATTCCGAATCAGAGAATGATGCTCTTCTCGTCTCTTTATTCTTAACCCTCAGCTCAGCAATCTTTGCTCTATCTTCCTGTAAAAGCCTCAGTCCCTCTCCTCAAATTCGGAACTCCGTGCGGAATTGACGTACCTCGTTCAGCTTTTCCGGGACATAGAAAATCCAATTGTCTTGTCTCTGTTGTTGATGGTATTAGTCCAGATGCACCTTAAAGAAGATTAGGGGGTTACCTTTGATCCCACTTCTGGGAACTCCACCGTCGGCCATTTTTCCATCAGGAATGTCCTCAAAACATGCCACTCCAGTTGGTAGCTTGAGTAAAAGTCGACTTTCGGTGAAGGACTATCTTCGCGAGGTGCGACGAGTGGGAAAGTTGCGCTTCGATCCAAAATCCGTGAAAGCGTTGTAGATCGGCGGGGCTGGAAGGTTCCCTGACGACGCGTTTTCCTCTCCGGAGGATGTTGCTGGTTATTGGTCATGGCCTCACTTGGTCGCGTGTGATAGCACGTTGGTGACTGCGGGAAAGTTGGGACGCACTGTCGCGACTTGTTGGGGTGAGATTGTCATGCCTGACAGTCGAGCAGTGAAGACCGGAGGGCAAACCGGTATTTTAAGTATGTAATTGGAGCTGTGACCTGTCTTCCCCGAGGTGCGCGCCCTCTCACCGAAGGCAAAGGTTGCCTGATACGCCTTGCGCTAGGCTGTATGAGTGGCGCTGTGCCAGTGATGGATAAAGACAATTCTGGTTGGCCGGTCACAACACCTGGCAGCAGTCTTGGGCCATCATTTCAAATCCCACCCACAGGGCCTTAAAACAATGTTTCTTGACTTGAATGGATATGGAAGAGGTGTTCTGCCTTCTCGAGTAGCTCAATAGACATCTCTTATTGCTTCAGTTCTTGTATCAGGCAGTCTACCGCCAGTAGGGACACCTCGCTAAGTACAGACTTGCCCTGATATAACGAGGTCTCTCAAAGATTGTCTGTTCTAGAATAGTATATCCTTTCGGTTACACAGATGGCTATAGGTCGTTAAAGTAATTACATCTTTAGAAAGCTTGGTTTTTAGATGCAGAGATTTCGGCGGTAGGCGGTGCGTGCGGAAAGGAACAACACAGAAATATTTGGCACGGAAACACCAAGAAAAACAACGCCTACCAGGCGGCAAAGGCGGAATCAAGAGTAAACGTGAAGAGAAAGATGAACTTCGTAGGTTTGTTGTCCCAAACGGGCCATGCTGTAGGCTGTTTTGTAACTTCGAACCCAGACGTGGCAAAAGTCTGTATCAGTCTGTCAAGCCTTGCTTGTCGACCGATTGTCAAATTGAGGAACTAGTTCTCTGTATTAATCTAGATAACTACATTTGCGTATTTGCGCCGCTTGCGCCATATCGTTCCGGCCGTTGATGCCACGTGCTTGTTCATTCTCCAATGACTGAAACCTCATGCTTTAACACTCATTCATTGTCTTGTGATAAATAAAGTGGCCCAACAGACTTGTCGGCCTGTCTACAAGACGAGTGACGGCTTCTGCAAGAACGATTGTAGCAGGTAGGAGCAAGACTTCGGCGAGTAAGAAACCTACTTCAAGGCCTAGTGGACCATACGTAAGCCCTCTTGCCATAGAAGACATTTCGCCAACAGTCCATAAGACTGGTCCGTGTATCAAATAGAGGCCGAATGAGATCCTTCCAAGATATTGACACAACCTTGACTCAGTAATACGTCTCAGCACCCTTGTCATTGGAACCAGCAAAACAGTAATGCAGGCTGCCCAAAACAGGAAAAACCACTTTGGGTCTGACGTACAACGCGGCCATAGAACTGACAGAATACCCCACCCGGGATGCTCAGATAAGTCTTCAAAATGAGGTACCCCACCGAGATATAAGCCAATGATTAAAATTGGCCACCGGAAGTTGTATCCTGCAAGTTTCAAGACGCGAAAAATACCAGGCAATTCGGTGGGAGCAAGAAGGCTCAGGTCGCATATCAACATTCCAGCAAGAGACATAGCACAGTACCACCCGTCAACGACGAAGAGGAAGTATGCTGTCAGTGCGGCTTCGGCAGTGAGACGATAGTTGGTGGACTGTGTGCTAAGCGCCATCAAGGTGGAGAAGACGACCATGGATGACTTGAACTCGAAAGGAATAGTCCACAACTGATCATTGTATCTGAACCACTGCTCATCCGAATTTCTATAGACAAAAGTATGTTGCCAGAATTCCGAGGACCAGCGTCGTACTTCGCCAGACCAGGTGTCTTTTGGCCTGAAGCGTGGAACGCCTATCCCGAACACGTGCCAGAAGGTCAAGTAGGCGAAGGTGCAAGTTGCAAATGGTAGGTATAATCGAAGCCATCTTCGGCACAAAGAAGAAGACAAATGTTTTGCGAAGGCTGAATAGTTGCGAGAATGGATATGTTGAAGAGGCTTGATCGATATGGCGTAGCCTGAAATGACGAAGAAGATGGCGACTGCAAAATGACCGCCAGTGAACAGACTTCGCAGTCCAGGGAATGTGGCTAGATGATACTCCCCGCGGTAGCCAAAGGCGCCTTCCAGAATTGGTTGCGAGTCGTAGTGAAACCACAGTACGTGATGGTGCCAGTATACAAGAAGTGCTGCAAGTCCACGAAGCCCATCCAAAAACTTGGTGTCGGGGGCCTTCCTCCCACGGTCGCCTACGGGAGGTCTGGGAATGACTCGTTCCAAGCAACTCATAGCTACAGGTAGCCCTCAAAATTGACGAAGAACTTTGCTATTCTTGCGAAAAGGGAATATAGGACAGTGACGATGAGGAGGATGACGACAATGGCGACAACGAGATTGCAGTTCTAAGGACGACAGTGACTATAGATAGATACGACCATTGGATTGATATGATCATTTAATGCAAACGTCGGAATTGATCTGAGAAATTCTTCATCTCGGCTATCTTCTGATGGAGAAAGAGGACATGAAGTCTTGATCAAAGCGATGTTGTGTATTCATCGGGATTGCGTCTGACCCTGAAGATTTCGAACACTTTCCTCAACTGTGCCACCGATTGGCTGTTTCATCAAATGTTCGACGACAGCTCATCAAAGGGTTGGCCAAGGGTCTACTTGTAACATTGCATGCCAGCTTGCACAGTGATTCAAGAGAGAGAATTAGTATATGTGGGGATATCGCTTGTATCTGTTGGTTGACACTGCACTGTGAGAGGCCCACGTTCCTTCCCATGCAACGTTCTTTTTATCTTGGTGTCGCCTTGATTCCTCTGGCATAGACAGCCTAGATTGCTGCATTTTCCATGGGTCTTGTCGAGGTCATCCTCCAGCAGGAGCAGTACCATTATCTTTTGAGCCGTTCCATTTCAAGTGAGATGCATGTAGCTTATCTTGAGGAAACGACAAACCATTACGTGGTTCCAGTTGATGCTCAATATCAGCGGCAAAGCTCTTGAATGCTACGCACCAGCGCGGCGCGGCAAGAAAACTGCTTAGACCATACTCTCGCAAATGTTACCTGTTATGGTCACTTTCATAAAACTTTGGAACAGGCACAGTATAGTTCCACAACATTCATTCATGTCAGTTTGCGCACATGCGTCGAAGGTGCAGATCAACTGATGTTGGGAAGAGGCGATGCTGATCCAGACGTTTGAATGCTGAGATGTTCGTCCTTCCAAACACAGCAAACTGCATATTCTGTACCAGTCGCAGATATCAATCAATGACAGCCGCGAAAACAATGCCCTCGCCTTTGACGTACCTAATGTAGATGGGTCGTGGGGCTTGGGGTCTCATTCCACCTGTTGAGAGACCAGACATCATTCCACCTCGCCAGCAGTATCTCACCCTACGTCAACAGCAACATTCCTTGCAGGAACCTTGAAACTATTTCGTCCCTCGTCATTCACGAAGAATTCATTCTGAACAGCAGATTTTGTCTCCAGGAGACTCGAATCATCACCATCTACACGCAATGTCATCTGTTCTCGCGGGCCGCAGCTGGTCTTTTGTGCAGAGAACTGCACCAGCTATTGCTGCTGGCTTGATTGGCTTTATTTTGATTCGAATTTTACCAACATGCATTCTGTTCCATGAGGCTGGAAGCATTTCTCTGGCCACATTCATTCAATCCTGGCTGCAATCAGTACCACCATCACCGACATATCCAGCCCGCGTAGGGGCCAGGAGCCACCAATATGAAACTCAAATCATTTCACAAGATCCGCTCATTATCTATGTACACGATTTTCTGAGTCAAGACGAAATATCTCATGTTCTTACAGCTAGGTAATCGAGTCGCGTCTTGGTCCACGGGGTTCGCAAGCTCAGTTAGCGATGTTTAGTGAAGGGCGATTCGAGCCATCAAAGATCTACAACGGCCCTGATCACTTCGTCGATCCCAAGACTCGCATCTCGGAATCTGCAATCCTCAAACCAGACACCGTCACCCGACGTATCAAAAGAAGAGCAAATTCTTTCAGGGGTTGGCGCAACAACTCAACCTTCATCGAAGAACTCAAGGTCCAGCGGTACGGCTTCAATGGCTACTACTCCTTCCATTACGACTGGGACAAGTTGACTACTGAGGGGAACCGTGTGGCCACCTTCATGGTGTATCTCACTGACTCGTGCACTGGTGGGGGAACTAACTTTCCCCGCATCGGGAAACCTGTTGACCAGCGATGGTGCGGCATCATAGACTGCGAGGAGGCAGAGTATGAGGGAACTACATTCAAACCGGTTGCTGGATCGGCGGTGTATTGGGAGAACATGCATGCTAACGGCAGCTTTCATCGGGGTGTTCGACATGCATCCCTACCGGTAAAGTCCGGCGAGAAAGTTGGATTGAACATCTGGTTCTGGGATGTGGACTGGAGGCCTGTTGAGCAGTCGGTATAGCGTGGTTGATACATTTACTTTCATAGATGACGTCCTTCAACTTCGTATCATTTTCAATCTCTACCACACGTTTTCATGGACCACTGTCTAACAACCGCCTGTTCTTCCTACTAGGTAGGTATGCTGGACACATAATGAAACATGAGCATCGAATATGAATGTCCGATTCGAACCCGGTAGAACAAGGCATCTTCCACATGAGGCTTTGTACTGCATATTGCTGTGCACTGCGTATTACTCTTAATATATGTGGCTTGTTTGCATAGCTGGTATTAAAACGTCTTGGTTGACATTCTGACGGTAAGAATTTGGATGCATGAGGATAACGCAGAGAAAGACCTCGCACGGCTACAAGTCAGCCATTAAGCATGGGCGTTCTTGACGTTATGATAATCAATCCTAAGGTAGTGTAGGAAGGAGTCTTCAAAAGAGGGCAGGCATCCTAAGCCTCGTGAGGGCTCTTGAGAGATAGCTGTCACGCGGTGGTCATTCAGACAAAGGTGGGGAGACAACTTGTATTATTGACTATGTCTGAGATTGGCCAGTCCGTAGCCGCATCTACGAGACCAGACGCTGCTCCATTTTCTTGATTGCATGTAGTTGACCGCTTCCGTTAGCAACGGACTTCAACACGCACTCTTTTCATCACTGCAAACCACAATCTCCAAGTCCATTCAGGCTAGGTAAGCTGCCTTGTGTCGGTTATTGAAGAAGAGTTACTCCTCGTCGACTGGGATCTGCCTACGGTCGGCAGTGGGTGAGTTAGGGGCTTCATTGGTCAGTGTATCATCTCTATCAACGGATACTGCGTGACCTACGACCGTGGAACTCGTTACCCGAGCGGGCTTCAAGGTCAGCCAACTTAACCACCTCAGGGGCAGCAAGGACAAAGCTGAGACCGCTCAAAAGAGCGAAGAGGGTGAAAGTCTTAAATTGCATGATTGAAAGGGTTTTCGTTAGAGATCTTGGCTTTGATTAAGGAATAGTCTGTTTGGTAGAAGATGATGGTGAGACGAGTTGCTGAAGGCCTGAAGACTACTGGGTGTCTTATATATCAATCAAAATATAGGCGTCTCGATTCTTCTGAGACGTCGGCACGACATGTTAGGCTTTGACAAAGGTGTCGTTCCCCAGCCGCCAACCCGAGTCTTTTGCTATCCCGACTGCCACCGGACCAGACGCCCGACCTGTGATCAACGCGCACCCATGGTAAGGAGAGCGTGTGGAGTTGAGAACGGAGGAATGTTGTTGGACCCGAAGCTCGCAATGCCGCCTCTCTGTCTTTGGGCATCTGCGGCAGATCGCTCTCAGAGACAAAGACAGCGAAATACGTCAAGTTACTAACAGGCAGTGTGATGACTAGTTTGAACCGCGCGCATAAATGGAAATGCGAGACTCTGCAACTTGCGAATTGAATTGCAACGCAAACTCTTGGCACGAAGCAAGATGCTTGTCCAGACCGGGGCCTTTGGTCCACACCAACAGTTTTGTTGGTCAGGTTGGGTGTCTTCGCAAACATTTCATTCAGGTGCGCATTCTCTTCGCAGTGACCTTCCGACTGCTCAAACACGATAACGCAAGCTAAAGATGAGAAGGTGCATTAGCAAACGATGACACATGCATCTTACCAAGAATCCATATTCGAGCGTCCCCGATATGGGAAGGTCATCTTCCAAGTCACTATTCAACAAACATGCTTACGGCAGTGCAAGGTGACACAGCATGGGCCCTTATGGCTCAGGCCCTTGTCTGCCTAAAAGTCCAGTCGACCTGACAAATGTAGGTTGCGTTTGCCACTTTGCCGCTCTTGAACCGGGAGGTTAGCGATAATAGGGAAGATAAGACAACCCGGAGTTGCAGTTGGTCCAGTCGAGTATCTCATGCGGTCTCAATGCAACCGCTCAAATCAGACCTTCATTCCTCCGGGGGCGTAGAATAAAGGAGCCTCCAATCATACATAATATTGATGCACGGGTATGGCGTTGAGAGGGATTGGCGGTCAACAACCCATGATTGGATTTTCTCCTTGCCGCCGTAAGCTTGAACAGCAGAAAGTGTTTCATCCTAGTGAAGTGCTCCATTAACATGAAGAAAGTTGGCGGTTTCTCAGACAAGCTCATGGCGGAATTCGGGAAACTCGGGAAACCGGGCTTTGCCTCCCTTGTCGTTACTCGTGGGACGACTATTCAAGGTATACTCCCCAAGGGGCTCATGGCGCTTCTAATGTCACTCAAAGGGCAATGAATTCATTTTCCAGAACAGCCGGTTCATTCGCAGAATATTTGATTGGAGGCTTTTACTGGTCTCCCCCAACAATCGGGGAGTCAGGGTAATAGTAGCTAAACATGTTCAAGCCAATCTTTTGACCTGAATGGACGGGCAATCCAGCATGCACCACACGATAGTCCCCACTGCCGTCCATGTGCATATTGTTCCAAAAGATGGCGTTTCCTTTCTTAGGCTTCACCAGAAGACCCATACCCGTGTCTGTCCTGGAAAATTTGTTGCCATCCGCATCAGAAGCTACGCCTTTGATATCCGGAAAGTATGTCTCGCCTCCGGTACAATTGTCCCCCAGGTATGCAAAGACAGTACCCAAGCGGTTGTATGGTCGATTCGGGGTGTGTTCTAGATGGGTGTCTTCTGCGAGCTTATAGAACCAGTCGTAGTGCAGTCTGAACCGCTCACTGACATCATACCTCACTAGTTGGAGCGGCTCGATATCGATGTGTTGGATGTTTCCGAGAAAGCTTCTCATGCGGGTGGTGAGACAGGATGCAACCGGGTCAGCGTGCGGGATTCGAGCCGAGTCAGAGGTTCGATAGGTTTGATCGATCGTTGGCGAGAGATTATCATCGTAGACGAGGGAGTGTTCGAGGTCTTTCGAGCTGTTCGTTGAAAGAAGTGTCAGTACCGTAACAGCTGCGGGTTCCAAGATGAAATCCCTTGGACTGCCACCAACTCACTACTCATTCACCAAATGCTCAATCTCCTGATCCTTGAGAAAGTTGTTGATGTATAAAACGACAGGGTCAAGCGAGAGAATTTCGATGGAATAGTTCTGAGAACAGTCGATGGAGGTCCGATTACCAACTGTTTCAACTTGGGACTCAACTGTCACAAACAACTTTGGAAACACAGCTGCCAGTATCAAAGCCAGCACTGGCAATACCATTGCGAACATGCCATAGTTTCCCAGCGCGTGTGGAATTTTATGCCTCAGCTTCCAGTAAAATTAGCTTTCCCATTTGATGCCAAACTTGTCGTTACAAGCATAAGAATCTTTGCTTACCAAAACAGAGAGGCTCTGATCGGAGTTAAGTGCCATGTTTGGTTCAGTTCTTTGAAGATAGCAGTCACCCATCCGAGGTGAAGTGATGTTGGGAAATCACTATCTCGAGAAACAACCTTGAGAAGTTTTTGTTGACATGGCCAACTCTTGAGAGGCTACATTGTGTCGCAACTGCTGTTCTCAATACACAGAGAGTCTCCGCCCCCACGGCCCAGTTCCAAAGGACCTACTCGACCCGGCGTGCAGGGGGCTTTTCACCAGCGGGCGCTAGAGCAAACGCTGGCAGGGGTGACGCAGATGATTTGCTAGTAGCGTACACAGTGTACGCTGCCAATGTCACAAGTGCCTGGACATTCAACCATCTCGCACTGTTGTTTGCCTTTTGAACAGTTGCGGGCGCTTTCCCGATCGACACACATGTCTTAGGTGCAATTGGGGATGTTGAAGGGCAGGTGACTCTGCAATAACCAAGAGGGCAGCCGCGGGAAGGTGGCACCATGCTTCCACCCATTAGCTTGTCCCCTCTTCTCACTTACCAATGCATATGCTCCTCAATTTTGTAGTAACAACACGCGAATAGACCGACGGCAAGCGTCCAAACCTGACTGCCGGAATAATCTCATACCAAGTGTTGGCATCGGTTTGCACGCTTGACTCCGCCAGTTAAGTACATTTGGAATAAGGCACATTTGGCGTAAGCACTTCCTAGAGCCTGTCGCTTCGGTTCGAACATGAACTAAGAATATGAAGGGTTTGTAGCATGTAATGCTGCGAGTCTGTTGATCTGCCTGGTCACCTGCTCATTGTCGCCACTCGCCCATCGTATCAGAATTAAGGTGTACAAAAGTTAGAATGTGACCGGTAGTGGGAATCGAAAATAAGAAGCCTTGCTGTTGAAATGAAAGAAATCGAGCATCAGACACCGACTCTGACGTATCCATGATAATAGATCAGGCCATGGACTTCAAACATTCCACGGTCCACAAAGTCCAGTGTTGGGGTCGGGAACTTGTTTGGGCCCATGGATGCATTCGACGTCCTTCTTCCCCCAACATGTAGCACCCTTGAAATTGTCCCATGCCACGAATGTTCCCTTGTATTTTGTCTGTACATTGTTCCATGCGCGCCATACTCTCAGGTCTCCTCTGTAGAGTTGCAGGCCAGCAGGGCACGATGTGTCGCCATTAACCACCGAGGGGCTTCCTTTGGACCATCCCGCGCAGTCCGGTCCCAGAATGAGGCTTACACCCTGAGAAGCCACGGCAAGAGCATCGGTCGGGTCCTTGGCGCATACTGACGTGTCGCAGCTGACTTGAAGGCACTCGGCGCTGCCAGAGTCGTCACGATAGGCGTCTCGGGTTGTGAGTTTCGTTGGATCGATAGCGGTCGCATTGCAAAGATGCAAGAGCGCCAGGGAGGCTAGTGTGATTCTGCTCACTATTCGTTAGCAGAGAAGTCTTTCGTGGGTGAAACTTCAAACAGTTGGGAGAGCCTTACAACTGGAGTATAGACAGCATGATAACTCGATTTCTGGTTTTCTCTCAAGCAACAAAGTCTGCAACAGCAGAAAACAAGACAAGATCCGAAGCGTCTTCCATTTCACTTATTCTTGGCCAGGTTCCATTGGCATCTTGCGTCAGTCAATTCTGTTGTTTTTCATCGGCAAAACCGAACATTTGCGCACCATTCTTTCGCTCAATTTGTCTAGCTTTTCAGGTTACCAGATCAATACGACATTTTCAACTCGATTCATTTCTGGACTGGAGTACTCTCAGGCGACGACCCACAGAAGGCCAAGATTTCCAGTATTTCCATGACCTGAGTACCCTGGTGGTCGAGGCCCAGGTGCCGCTTCGCTTCTGCAGTGCATTGACTGCCGGTACGCATTGCTACGGGAGATTCTCCTGTAGTCGACAGCCAATGGTAGTGCAGGTTACGTCGTGAAAAGTTTACAGACTTCGTCTACAATATGAATAGATGTTTATTGCGGAGCCGTAATGCAATGATTGGCTGCTACTTACGCCAAGGATGTAAAGATCTGATAATCTAATCTCATCTGATTGAGTTTTCGGAATTGTCCGTTGCTAAGTCATGCTGTGAGGCAGTTTCTTAAGCGAGAAACCGAACTCGCCGGATTTGAGCCTTTTGGGTAGCGGTTTTCCGAAAGATCGGCATCGAGCAAGAGGGGTATTCCATGTTGTGGTGATAGAGACTGAAGTGGCTTTTAGTCACACAATTTCAAAACAGACACAACGCTGGCGTTAAATCGTGTAGTCAATCCGGTTGATTCACGCAACAGCCGAACATGGTCTGGCCAGTTCTCGTCTTTCTTTGACCCGTCAATCCTTTTCCATGATGAATTTGATGCGTCTCATTGCATTGTGCTTCTCAGTTACGGCTGTCACCGCAGCAGTTGACTGGAGGACAGCCACTTGCACGGGCACCATCGTCGATGCAAAAGCCCTTCCTGATCAAAGATGGGCAGCAGCAGGTGCCACTGAGGCTCTACGTGAGGTGCTTGACGAGTGGAGGAAATACAACTCTGGCCCCAATGAGGTAAAATTCGAATTCAGCCAGTTTGTGTCCTGGTATTTTGGCGGTCCGGAGATGTGGAGGTGCTCGAAGCTGCTAGATGTGCCGTGTTCTACATCGTTGACTTGCGAGTCGACCAAGTATCCTGCTGGCCATCTAATTCTCAACTCCTTCTCCAAACTTCACCAAGTAAGCTGCAGTATCCTACGAGCCATTGCTAATGGGTAGTTGTCGAATACAACGAGCTGACAGAAAGCGCAAGTTCCATCGAAGATACTATGAAGCTCTCGACCAGGCACAACTCGACATTCAGTCTGAGATGGATCTCTTCGCTGAGAAGTTTTCGGTCCCGATAAAAGAGAGTGACTCTAGCGCTAGGATGCAAAGAATCATGCTCAATGTGATTTATGGAGTTGTGGGCATCGCACAGTCTTACACTAACAATATTTGTGAGTACTTCTCCTTCAATCACCACAGACCTACTTCGATTGTCTCGTGATGCATTCTGACTTACCCATCTCCAGTCGTCTATTCGACAATATTCCAAGGCTTCCTCACGCAGACCATGCGTTCCCAGATTACTACTACTAGTAGTTACACTATTTTCACTGGCTGGGCAGTTGGCAAAGATTATCTCCTCCCGTGAGCACTCCGCCAGCAAATCTAAGCAAGACTTCAGTCAATGAAATAATACTTACTGACCGAGCTGAAACAGTGGCGGCCAGCCCACACCTGCTTATGGAACGTTGTCTGCCACCATGGGTGACGTCTTCGATGCCTGGAAGGCGGCCGAGACAGAGTACCTCAAGACCATATTCACACCGCAAGACAATGATACCACGGCATACATCATTGCAGCGCTTGACAATGGGTTAATGTCAGCCACGCCCGATGACATTGATTTCAGGGAAATGTCGAAAGTGATCAAGAAGCTGTTTTACCCCAACCTAATGCTAGCCGCATGGCAAAGTACACCGACAGCCCGTAGACCCTTTATCTTGTGGGTTACACATCATTACTCCCTGCATCTCTCCTTTGCTGACGAAAGTAACAGGAAAACAAACCTTCCCTGTAAGATGGGCAAGGGTGAGAGAGATGACGCTCTCTGGCCATTCCTGCCCGCAGACTCTCATGAGAGGGCTGCCGCATGCTACAATGGCGCGCTGTTCTATTTGCTCGATATCAGGAACGAGGGCGTGGAGTTAAGCATCGGTCAACCCTCCATCAGGCCCAGTGAGAACAACCCTCTCTCGGCTCTGTACGGCACCGATACCATGGATGGAAAGCAATGGGGAGGCGTGACCAAGGAGGACATTGTGGCTGCAGTCTACGGTGGATGGGTCGAGGGCGGTCGAATGAACAACAACTTCAGTCCCAACTACACCAACATCCAGCCTACCGAGGGGTCACCGCTGTGGTTCGGCAACGGTATCAGGCTTCCGGGGTATGTGAAAATGCCTCTTTGCAACAACCTATACACGATCATGGCCAATGTCGCCGTTGGCAAGCCGGAGAGCGACCCATCGTGGCCCTGCGCCGCGCTTCCTGTCATCAAGCCGTCGTAGACATCATTGAGAAAAACAGCTCACAGCAGCTTTCGTGTCATCAAAAGTAACTTCATACTTACCCCAGCCCATTAGTTCTACTTCAAAATAATACCAAGATAATGATGATCGCCAATCGCAATACGTTCTTTTGGTAGCTTGATACTTAATTCAGCTTCCTGATTCAGTAAATGAAGGGCAAGTGATGCTGTGGGCTACGGTTCAAATAGTCACTTTTCCCCTTGTGGGACTCCACAACGACCACCAGTTTGTGAAGAGTTTCGTCAGTCAAGTCAACGAACTGCACGGCTCAATCCTTCTGTGTTGCCCGGCTCTGGTATGCTGACGCCGAATCTGACGCTTTTCATTCCATCGGCTGAGACATGTCAGCCTCTTTCCTCGGCCCTTTTCCCGAGAGGCTGCTTATGCACAATTATATTCCGGAAGTAGTAAAACATTACTCCAAGTTCTCTCCCGGATAAAACGTTGAAGCCGCCCGCAAGCCACAGGAGCCTTGGCCGACATTCTTGAGAGCGGATTAGTTGGTAAGTACTTTCGAGATCGGCATGTCAGGGTGGCTTGCACTGCGGGGAAGGCATGCAACGAGTAAGGTAGAGTAGTTTGCTCCTTCAAGACATAACCGTCATTCATCTTTTTGCCAAGGGAGCGAATGGCTATTCTGTCTTACGCCCGTGATTATGGCGTTGAGACTGGCACTTGGCGAGGCATATACGACCTGCCGACACCCGACAGGTACCCAATGAGGTTATAAGGATGGAATTATGAGTTGTGTTGCCATGTTTGTGAGAACGCCACCAGTCCATGCCCTGATTGGGACTCCCTACAACAGACTTGTGGGATACAAGTGTGACGCCTATAAAGTCAAATGGGCACCCACAAGAAAACAGACGATCATAGAGGCGATCATCGCGACCACAGAATCATTACCTACATAATCCACTCGATTTATATCATACTTCGCTTCGTACAAAATGCAGCTCTCGTCAGTTGTTCTCACTCTCTTTGCTGCCACGGTCAACATCCAGGCCTCCCCCCTTGCAGAGCGCCAAGTCCCAGGAGGACCCAACGCCGACTGCTGCGGCTGTGACTTCAATAACGAGTCCCACGTCTGCAGGGTCCCTCCTCCTGACGGTTGCGTTACCCTTGCCGTCATCTGCCCTTTCAACCCGAACCCTGAAACAGAAGAGATGTGCTGCTGTTGCGACCCAGGCATCCCCGCCATGAGGTGTAAGCCAGTCGCCAAGAACCAATGCAACTGTCCAGCAGTGGCATGTCCTTTCTCTTGGGATCCCGCTTTCTTGCCCTCATACTCTCAGGTTTCGGCATCCTCTTAAGCGTTAACAATCTGTTGCAAATCGTAGAAGATTGCAGCGAATCTTTTGGTGTGGTTGTCGGTTTCTAGGATACAATCCTTTGGGACGGTTCCGTCAGAATTTGGTTCCGATTGCTGCAAGGAGGTCGGGTTTGGGGGGCAACAGTTGCCAAAGATTGGCTGCCTGCTGGTTTTAGTGCAACAGTGCAGAGTCGTCTCTATCCGCACATTGTTGTAGACTCTCGAACTATCAATAAACCATACCTGAAATGGTTCAATAATCCGAGAGTCCCTTCTCTCGCTGCTTCTAGTGGCAAGCTGACTACAGCTTTCAGAGTTGGAGGTACTGAAGAATAACACTTGTCGGAGTTGACTTTCAATGCCCCGCGGTGCCCTCATGTGTACATGTATGAAAACTCATTGAAGTAACCGTCGATTACGTTAGTTTAACGCACAACAAGCTCGTCAGACTCAATGAAATATTTCTATGGAGTTGATTCGTCAAGAATGATCCTGTTTGGCTGCCACAATGGAAGACCTGTCGCAGTAGATGGATGACCTCTTAGCCTTTTACTCCACTAAGACCCGTGTGGGTATTCGAGGCACAAATTGCGGATGAAACCCCAACTCTTTGGGCAAAGACAATCTTGACGATCCGAGTCCTACCACCATCCGCCCATTTCTTACAACCTAATCCCGACGTTGCTGACGTTTCCAAGACTTCCGGAATCATCAGGGGCTTGGCATGTTATGCCAAGATTCGCATCTGGACGACTTATACGAGCTACCTCTCAAATAGGTCAACGGTGTTGAGGGAGATGAGACATCCAGTCGTCATTATCGCGGATCAAATTAGTGGGCATTAGATAATCTATTGCTATATAAACAGGATTGCCCTCTTCATGGTGCAGATCTCCACTCTATCACTCTTTTTTCGTACCTCTACAGTCTTGAGTATCCTACTGCACCTGATCCTCACCCAATCACAGTTTCACTTCACCAATATCATGCAGCTTTCAAAGTGTCTTATCGCTGTCATCACCGTCGCAGGCAATATCCAAGCCTCAACCCTTGGAGGCCGTCAAGACCTGTGGGGAGATGCAGATTGCTGCAGATGCAGCTACGACATTGAAGGGTGGATCTGTGAGGTTGCTGCGCCAGATTCCTGTAGTGCCATACCGGATACTCGATGTCCTTTCAGACCCGACGAAGAAAAGACGCTTTGCTGCTGCTGCGATCCGACTCCGGGTAATGAGTCCACAAAGTGCTCGCTCGTTGATCGAGATGTGGGATGCAGCTGCCCAGAGGTCAGGTGTTTGCATAACTTCGGCAAATACATGCTTCCGCCCTGGGTTCAGGATTGATATCTTGTGGGTACGAATAGTAACGTTGTGAAGGGCACAGGTCGAAGAGACGGACGCGGTAATTAGACCAATTGGTTTGGTTACTTGTTGGGAAAGCTGGTGACGTCGGGCTTGCTATTGGTCGTGTATAGCCTACGGCAAAATATAATACTACTAGTACCTTCGGCAGACAGTGTCCAAATCTAGCAACCTTCCGCTAGTCAGTTCAACATAACGTACATGCAGATTCGCATTCCTGGGATTTTCTTTCTCGGACCCACGATGTCTTGCTAGTTTCTAAGAGCCGAAAAGTGCCCAAATTTGTTCAAACAACGTCCCTTGCGATGATACAAGATGCTTGCATCCAGTAACGACAATATGCAGATTTCATAACGGTTACCATCCTGGATTGCTGATTTCTACGAGACAGATGGATTGTCACACACTGTTCTGTGTGAGTCCCACTTCGATTTACCCATTCTGGTCAAATCTTACTCAGATTGTGATCACATATTGAGTCTGGTGTCTGACAATGACCTAATTAGCCTATAAGCGTATCTATGCTGCAGGTTCCCAAGAGGGCAGTGCTCGAGATCTTCATCCATGAACCCCGGACGGCCTCGGGCTAAAGGATTTCGGCAGTAATATCGGTGGCGGGTGATATGTTGCGATATGGTCATTGGCACTGAATGCTTACACCAAACTGACGAATGCGGTTGAATGAATCAATCAACTAACCGAAGTGGCTTCTAGGACTTCCGAGAAGCAAATACATTGCTTGATAGTCTAGTCAAGAGGCTATATAAATCCCAGGAAGCATGCCCACTCCTGAAAATGGAATTACACAACCATAGCTCTACGACAGACCAACGAAACGAGACCATCCACCGAAATAACATCACTCTACATAATCAACTTTTACGCCACTCCGAAATCATGCATTTCTCTCACATCGTCCTCGCCATCGCTACTGCTGCTGGCAGCATTCAAGCCTCCACCATCGCCGGTCGTCAAACTGCGGTCAAGCCAGACGCTGACTGTTGTCTTTGCGACTATGAACTCGAGGGTATCACCTGCAAAGTCTCAGACGCGTCTATCTGCGGTGTCCCCGACACCCATTGTCCATTCCGAGCCAGCAAGACGGAGGACCTCTGCTGTTGCTGCGACCCGAACCCCAACGAACCTGCCGTCAAGTGTTCGCCTAGGGAGAAGGATGAGGGTTGTTTCTGTGCGGAGGTCGAGTGCCCTTTCAACTTCAACAAGTCCATGCTTCCGAGCTGGTTCCAAAATTGATCATTATCGTCAATATCCAGCATGTTCATCTTGGGCATCAAATGGAAGTAGGGGAAGAGGTACTTGGGGATGATGCGGCGGTATTTCAATACTTTCAACACTCGCTGAAAGGTGACGATAGCTTTCCAGGTTGACGTTCATCAAAGTAAATTTCAACGCATCTATATCTAAGCTGTTATTTTTCGATGATTCGTGGCGCAGACTCATTTGCAAACGAGCAGAACTTGCGAGATTCCCCAACCCCTCTTGGTCGCAGAAGGGCCATAGGCGCAGTATACGCACTCGGAAGAACAAGAAAAGTGCAAGTAAGACCACCAAGAAGGACATATTCTTCTCGAAGAAGGGGAGGACCCAGGATAGTGATGACATAGAAGGAGTGGAGGATTAGCTTCACCGAGTGTCGTCGCACGATGTGCATGTCTACGCCCTCATACAAGGACGCGCCCGCGGGTAAATAATACAACCATACCTAACAAAAGGTCAGCAGCGCCGTGTGGGGGCTTGTAGGAGGCGATGCAACAGGAAGTGGGGGGGCAAATAGGGGGCCCCGGTGGCAGGGGTTCGCAAGACGAAGTAAGGCAGAGCAAAAGGCATACGGGAAATACTTCTTCTCCGGCGTCTTTATATTGGAACTCCTCGCAG
This sequence comes from Colletotrichum theobromicola, assembly GCA_014705045.1. Classification (NCBI taxonomy): domain Eukaryota; kingdom Fungi; phylum Ascomycota; class Sordariomycetes; order Glomerellales; family Glomerellaceae; genus Colletotrichum; species Colletotrichum theobromicola. The sequence continues at coordinate 278,732 of JABGLZ010000284.1, read as the reverse complement.
TGTTTTTCGATGTCTTCACCGCAAATGATAATCACTAGGATGGATGCCTGCAGCCTCATTTGCTGGTTGTCTGTACGACATCGAATGCGTCTCGGAAATGGCCAACGTGGCGCATCTTCCCTGATCTCACCTAGCATAGCTGGGGCCTCTGCATTCCACCGTTTGCCTTGCTTTTTCAGTGGTATTTTAGAACTGCCACGATTTGCGTGCCAGCGAGACGGAAGGGATTGACTTGCCGTCGCGGCTGTCCACCTACCCGTGCCACATGTCATTTCGTTTAATCAACAAACTTGACGGAAACACCTGGCAATAATTCTGCCTTGGGCGCCTGATATGGTAATGGGAGGGTGCGGGAAGTAGGACACAGCTTTCTCATAAAACCTATGCCTGGGCCAGCGTGGCTATGCTCTTGTCGCGGCTCCTAAGGTATGTGACCGAAGTCACACCGCCGAATGGATGTCTCACCGAGTTTGTATAGATCAGGCTAGGGCTGATCTCCCACACACCTTTTGCACCCTTTACACCCTTTTTCTACATTCAATCAGGCTGTGTTTCTAAAATTCGGCAAGGCTCTTGATTTGGCTGCTCAGCTCGGGGGGGCTTCTTTGTCGGTCATCATTCGCGGACGAAAGCCTGTTAATACGCACGGCTACTGTCCAGAACCTCATTCCTTAAAGCAGAGTGCTGCTCCAGGATCGCCGAAACTTTGCGGTGGTCTTTATTTTTCCGAGCTTCAACTTGTGTGGAATTCTTGCTGGTACTCAGTCTTGTGCAAACATGGCCGCCGTTGGTTACAATCGTCTGCGAACAAATGGAAGCCAAAACCAAATCGACGAGTCTCAGTAAGTATTCAGTCTAGCTTTCCATCTCCTTCGATGCGATGGCTACTTCCGAGTCAATATGGCTAGGGACAAAAGCTGACACTAGCGGTAGCAATAACTTGTCGTTTGGTCAAGCGCCCACACGCATTCTCGGATCCAATGCACCACCAAAGACGCGGCTGTTCCCTGATGGCAGAAGGTTGAATGATGTTGTTGATGCGAGGGATCGCAAAGACAACCTTGGCTCAGATCTTATTCCTAGACCGCGGACGTACGGAGATCCTGCACTTGGCTTCTATAGCCAAGACGATAACAAGATCCCGCTTCCGCCTAGCATCCGAGAAGACGCAGTAGATTTGATCGTAGGTGGACATTTCCATCGAACCCTGTAAGGGTATTAACTGAACCCCCAGGATCATGCAAATGGCATCACAATCGGCTCGCCAAACACAAATGCATCCGCAGCTTGGGGCCCGATCAAGGGACACGGGCTACCTACAGACTTACCTTTGTCAGCAGCGGAACCCAGCGAAGTGACCGACAATGGGCATCAGATGTATAGCGAGCTCAAGAATCAAGGACGCGTTCCCAGCTTTCCCGCAGACAATTATGACTCTGGCAGTACTCTCGCAGACCGGATTTTCATGGCCAGCAGGGAAAACTCCCGAGACATGAAAGACTTTCTACCCAAAAGCCAGTTGGATAGGCTCATCCACACAAGGTCCGTTGCACATGAGCTTAGGATGCGCCTGCCACGCTTGAGTGAAGACAAAATCAGCGCTTATGCCAATCGAATCTGCCATGGCACAACCGAAGCTCATGGCAAGAGCACTACGGAGAATCTGGTCAAGTCCTATCAAAAGGTGTTTGCCATCCTGGCTCTCATCGATAAATTGGATTCTATTGAGTCGATTCTGGAAGAGAATGTATGCGACGCAGACTTGCCACTTGAGAAGTATACCGAAGAGTCAGGCAATTGGCGCAGATTCTGTCTCCGCAGAAAGAAAGGCCCACATCGCGAACTTGGATGCTTCAAGTCTTGGAATCAGATCACTCTCAGAAACTTTGAGCAATATCAGTGGGCTACCATTCCTCCGTTTTTCACGAAAGGTGAGAGGAAGAACGTCAAGCACTATGTTCTAGATCCATCGACCGTATTACCCTTCACATTTACCAAGGATACGGGTATCAAATCGACGACGAAGGAACATCGAGGCGGGTTCAGCCTCGTCTACCAAGCAGACATTCATCCGGATCATCACGACTTCAATAGCTCATTTAACAACACCGATGATATATCAAAGGTATTTAGAATGCCTTATCTCACTCGCTATGTGGTCTCTCTAACATCATCTAGCCCTCCAGGAACACTTTCGCCATCAAACGTCTAAACTCACCGAACAAAGACGAATTCCAAAAGGAGGTTCAGATCCTGAAGAGATTTAGTGGTGATTCTCATCCGCATCTCATCTCGTTGCTAGCGACATTCGAACGAAGCGAAACCTTTTACTTGATCTTTCCCTGGGCCGGCGCTGATTTAAGGACTTACTGGAAGTCTGAGAATCCAATGCCAAACTTCGACGCGGCAACTGTCATCTGGATGGTTGAACAGTGCAAGGGCCTAGCCGAAGGTCTCGCCCAGCTTCATCAATACAAGACTGGACTCCAAGATAGATCGGCTATCCCCAAGATTGAGCGTTTGGCGCCCAACATCGTCTTGAACGGTGGAAAAGATACCGGAAGATCCGGTCCGCTGTACGGCCGGCACGGTGATATCAAACCCGAAAATATTCTTTGGTTTCCTAATCACAAGACACCTGGACACAAGGGAACCCTCAAAATCTCAGACTTCGGACTTTCGGAACTAAACAGTCGAGACAGCAAATCAAAGAAGCGGAGTCAAGTTCCAAACTCACCAGCTTACCGCCCCCCTGAATGTGACCTGAGACAGAAGATCATCAAACAATCGTACGATATCTGGACTCTTGGGTGTCTGTATCTTGAGTTCATCACATGGACGCTAGGTGGATGGGAGTTGGTAGCTGAATTGGAGCGTCGAAGACGGTCCACGTCTTTAGGAGATACGCAATCCGACTGCTTCTTTGAGCTTGGAGATTCTGAGAACGCCACCCGAGGGGAGGCGTCAGTCAAAGCAAATATAAGAGAAGTAAGACAACAAGTTCACATCCTTTTTTCTTTTTTTTTTACGATCCAATACTGACCAGATCAAAGTTTGTTTCGGAATTGCATGCCCATCCTCGATGCACTGACTTTTTGCACTCGTTTTTGGAGATGATCATGACGGAGATGCTGATAGTCGAGTCCAAATTCACTCAGAGAATGAGGTGCACGCAGTTGCTGCAAAGACTTGGAGACTGGCACAAAAGGTGCATGAGAGACATAGACTTTGCAATGGAAGCGTCGCCGCGGGTATGATATTTTGGCTTCATAGATTGCGATACGCTAATTGGTCTGCCATCGGTACACGTACCTACAGTATAGATTGGAGTGAAAATCCATGCACAATGCGTAATGAATACGATTTGTGCCTAATTGAATCCATTTATGAAAAGGATGTCCGATCATGATTTGCCAACACAAGCCATAGGCATCAGCCAGGCTGCTTGAGATACCCGGGGTTTCTAGCGATGTCTCAGGCGTGGTCGCCTTGTTGGCGAACCACTTCTTGGATGCATTCGGTTGAAGAGCCCCTCCCCCTCCTTCTTGTCATCCTATCCCGAGGCAGATGGTGCCAGCCTACCTTAGTTGTTGCGGTCGCAGCCTGCCTAGCATTCCAAGGTTGTGCCACTGGCTTCACACCACCTGGCCCATCCAGCCGCAGCGGCTATGAGGCGGAGTGTGGCACATGTTCCAACCGGGGTTGCGGTTGCTAGTCCAGTCGTAGGAAGATATGCTGCGACAACATGAGGTAAATAGACCCTGACATCTACAGTACATGCTTCTCCATACTCTGTTCGCTTTCTCTCGGAAGTAAGTACTCCGCTAGGAAGCTATCTCCTTATCCAGCAGGTTCCTACGTAAATTACAGTTGACCAATCGCTCAATGACGCATATCTCCGCAAGTGGCTCTAGTCTAGCGATGACTGCAGTTGACGTGCATGCTACTCACCCCACCCAGTTCCGACGTGGGAAGAGCTCCCACAAGAGACAGCCCCAGGACTTCAAATTCGTTTACAATTGGCCCCTAGCCCGAATTCTTGCAGAATTAGTGGCATTTCATCTTCTTGGCGGAGGCTCACGTTGACGGCGAAAAAGTCGTCGACACGTTCATTGGCAGATTATCACCAATCGCATTAGTTGTCGCCCATACGGGCTCCAAGACACCGATAGCCTGAATGCGCGAATGCGTGAATGCACGCCATCCGTTGCCTTACGCCTTCTGATTATGCGTGTCGGACCTCGGTCTTTCCGTCCGTCCCATGGTTTCAGGGTCATGGTGAACTCCCCCATTGCCTCACTCCTCTTCATTGTATTTCTACTTCTTCCTCTGCTACCACGCGCGCTCTAAACACGTCTCAGCCAGCGCAGCCAGCGCCATGGCGACCACCGAAGCCTACTCGTCGTTCCATGGAGGCCCTTCTCCGAACTGGGAAGAAATTCCCCAGAGCCTAGGAGACCAGCTCCTTCGCTACCTGGAAACCAGCAAGTTCGACACGAAACAGGAGTTCTTACCGGAAGGACATCTAGACAGACTCATCACTCGTGAAGCCCTCAAGGATGATCTATTTTTCGACAAAGTGAATCTTAGCACAGCAGACGAACATCTCATTGACTTCATCATTGCAAGGGCAAAAAGGGTTTTTGCAACGGCCTATTGCACCTTGGGCAGTGGTGGAAGCACCCTACTTCCAACCATGGAATTCTTTCGATCTATCAATTTCTCGGACGAAGCACTATCATTTGAAGACCATCACACCACCGAACTGCCAAGAAACACCCAGACAGAGGCACCGTTTCCTTTCAATCGTATGAGAGATATGGGTCTACGCCGACAGTGGGCTGCTCTGCGAATCCGCAACTTCTTCAAAACCCGATGGATGTTCTTGGCACCTATTTTCTCCAGAGATCCATTTCATCATGTACTGTCCAGCAACGTCGTCCTGCCCTTTGTTTGGGTCAACCCTGTCAACAAAGAAGGCAGGTTCAGCAAAGTGTACGAGGTAGAAATACACGAAAGTCATCAGAGGTTGTTGGAGGCCAAGGTACGTAACTCACTAACATCTCACTACATTCATACGTACTTATTGGCATACGTGTTACAGGCAGATGGTACTTCACCTCATGTTGCTATCAAAGAGATTCTTACAACCGAGAATGACGAAGATCTGAGACAGGAGATAGAGAAGAATTTTCACATTGAGGCAAATGCACTGTCTGACATTTCAAGTCTCGAGCACGCGCACATCATCGAAAGGATTGCTGCAATCACTATAGACACAAGGCACTACTTTATGTTTCAATGGGCTGATGGAGGCAATCTGAGAGAGTTCTGGAAAGAGAACCCGCGGCCCCCTCTGACTCTGGAGCTGATTCGGCAATCCGTCTGCCAGTTACATGGTCTCGCGGATGCATTGATGGCACTTCACCACTACAAGGATAAGGCCAATTACCGACATGGCGATTTGAAGCCTGAAAATGTCCTCAGATTCATCGACAACACGTTCGTCGGACACTTCAAAATTGCCGACATGGGCCTTGCAAAGCGCCATACACAAGTGACCGCCGCCCGAGGGCATCCTACCAGCACGATATACGGCACTACACGATATGAACCTCCCGAGACGTCTACAAGCCCATTGGAAGCAAGATCCCGACTTTACGATGTATGGTCACTGGGCTGCATCATTCTGGAGTATATTATCTGGCTTCTATATGGCAACGATAAACTAGAGCAGTTCAACAACGACATCCAAGTTGATACTGGCTGTTTCTACCTGATTCAAAGGAGAGAGGGACATCTTTACGCCGAGGTTCATCCAACGGTTGTGGCTTGGATGGATACAATCGGCAAAGACCAGGAGTGTATCGCCCCGACAGCGATGCGAGACCTCCTCATGCTTGTACGAGACAAGCTTCTGGTTGTGGCTCTTCAAACCGACACAGATACAAAGTTATCCTTCGATTCGGAATATGTTTCGGTCACGTCAGCAGACCCTCCTTCTGACCCAGTTCCAGTTGGCTCTTTCAGAGCCAGGGCTAAAGCTGTCAACTCTGCATTACACAAGATCCTGAGCCAAGGTGACGCCGACGAAAGCTATTGGCTTACCAGCAAGACCCGCCTCAAGTTCCAACGCCCATCTATCACTGGTGATGGGACAAAGAGCGCTTCTTTGAGAGTACCCGAATCGCATAAGCCGAATGCCTCGGGGCCTTACGAAAGTGGTTCGACCAACAACGTGAGTAACTTCCTTCACGGGCCTTGTTAAGGTTATGCTATTTTGGGCCTGCACCTAGCTTATCCGTGTATTGTGCGGAAAACTGTATGTCATGGGCTAACACATTACATTTAGAAAGACGTGAGTAAAAGCAGGACTCGATGACAATAACCTGCTCGCTAGCTAACTCAAGTTCGAGTATGTGAGTCAAGAAATTTGATCCTTTTATTCCAGCTCAAATCCGTAGCACTATTCACTAACGGGCAACTTCCATGGCTAAGAAGGTGAGTGGTACCAACTGTCGTTGTAGAAGTTGAGTATTGGATAATAGCTAATTCTTGCATTACTAATGATCAGAGCGTAAGTTTGATCCTTTTATATTTCATTGATTCATTCAACTCAGTGGCTAATAACCTGATAGTCTGTGAGTCATCAACCGCACCCCTTGGCCCTGACTGAAGGAAGTCAGCATTCCCCGTCTTCGCTAATACTAGACACGCAGCTCAATCACACTTGGGACTTCTTCACCGACAACCCGTTTGCGAACAAGGTCGTTCAACAATGCGATCAATACGAACTAGATCTCAGTCAAGCTCAAAGTCAGACTCTGTGTGACAGGTGCGAAAAGTTGGACATTCTCTCGACGAGCTTCAAGCTACCCGAAACGGCACTCAACTTGTCGCACAAGGCGAAGAGTTGTGGATTTTGCAGGCTTTTATCAAAAGCATGCACAAAGGCAAGCTTGGGTGTCTCTGAACATATAAGGCTCCATAGAATTGGATCTACCCTTAGGACCGACGATGATGCAGCGCCGCTCCTCAGTATATTGCGCAATCCTGGTGAGTACGACCTAATATGCAGACATCAACCCAATGTATCCATTTCCAGAACTGAAACTCATACTGACAATGACGCAGGAGGATTTTCAAAAAGCCCGAGTGCTATCCAAGTGGGATATCCGAACCTTTGTTCTGCTCGACATGCAATGCACTTTAAAATCATCAAACAATGGATTCAAGACTGCGACAACAAGCCGGGGCATGAAAAGTGTCGTCCCAACAAAGACCCCAAGCTTCCGACCAGACTCCTTGACGTCCGAGATTCCATGATTCGTCTTGTCGGAACTGAAAATCTACGCTGCGAATATCTCGCACTGTCCCATCCGTGGGGTGACCCAAGCAAACATTCCCATTTCTGCACCTACACCAGCAACATCGAAAAGCACCAGCAAGGAATTGACTTCAACTACCTTCCTCAGACATTCAAAGATGCAATCACCGTCACACGCGAGCTCAACTTCCGATATCTATGGATCGACTCGCTCTGTATCATACAAGGTCCAGATGGGGACTTCACAGAGCAATCCAAGCACATGGGAGAGGTTTTCAGCTCGGCGTACTGCGTTCTCGCTGCGAGTCGGGCCACTGGCCAATGCGATGGTTTCCTGGAAGACAGGTACAGACGGGACTACATTACATTCAGTCGAGATGAAAGGGACACGTATCACATCTGTGAAAAGATTGACGACTTCCAAGGCGATGTCATTGACGGCGAGCTGAACCAGAGGGGCTGGGTCTTGCAAGAACGGGCTTTGGCACGCCGGACAGTCTATTTCACTGAGAAACAGACCTATTGGGAGTGCGGGGATGGAGTCCGATGCGAAACGTTTACTAAGATGAAGAAGTAAGTCGTCTGCTGTAAAACGTTTGTTTCACGATGAATACTTACCATTCGGTGGCGCTTTAGCAACATAGCAGCCTTCCTTGGAGATCCAAGATTTCCCGAAGTTGCAATGAACTCTACCAGGGGCGAAAGAATTGTCCTCTACCAAATGTTTTATGAACAGTACTCAAAACTACAATTTTCAAAAATAGAGGACAGACCCTTTGCAATCGCTGGTCTCGAAAAGAGACTAATCCAGGGATTTGGAGCCAAAGGAGGATACGGTATCATCGACGACCGGAAAGGACTTCTGCATCGAAGCCTGCTTTGGCGCAGGGCATCAGAGGGAACTCTTCGGAAAATCGAGTTTCCGCCAGAGCGAAACATTTTTGTGCCAACATGGTCCTGGATGGCTTATGAAGGAGGCATAGATTACCTGATCCCCACACAAGATGGCACTGAGTGGGAGCAAAACGATCTCCGGTCCCCATGGAGCGAAGACTCGCCTGCTCACTACCCAACGGACAAAAACAGCAAAGTCTCTCTCGATGTTACGGCGAGAGCGTTCGATATAGACGATGCCCTCAAAGAACAAATCACCCTCCATTTCGATATTCCCGAGAAGGGTGGCTGTCAAACAACAGGCTTGAAGTGCGTTGTCTTGGCACGCCCCAAGACGAACTCTACAACGGCTGACAGAAGATGGTATGTTCTTCTTGTTGCGCCACGGTCTTCGAAGGAGTCTGCAGATCTGGTCATATTCGAAAGAGTAGGGGTCGGTAGAATGCCCGAAAGCTGTATTTTGCAGTCAGAAGAGGTTGTTAAGCTGCAGTAAATTACGAAACCACAAATTTGTTCTTACATAGTGTGTTTATCTTCCTAAACCGTTCAATGTGTGAAGAGAGTGTGTTGTGAATTGGGTGTTGTGTAGAAAGCTGTATCGAAATGTCGTTTACTAGGGAAACCAAACGTACATACCTATCGATCTTTTTAACGTTACTGGCAGCAGCGACAACAACAGTATCATCGGTGATGGTGATGGCTACCACTCATACGCCAAAGGGATAAGTATAATCAAGGTCAAATCACTCCATCTGAACTCCTCCGTTGATCTAATCAACACTCTATTACGGTCTATCTATCCTCTATGACACAATAGCCAACGCACTCTTCACCGCAAAGTTGTGCTCCCTATCCATATCCCACGGTCCCGGTCTAACCATCTGCAACTCTACCCCCGGTCTAAACACCATACAGTACGAACTCCCTCCAAAATGGAACATCCCAATCTCCTGCCCCTTCTCAATCCTCTCCCCCTCCCTCACGACGAAATCGCAGCTCGACACCTCCACCATACCGATAAACACCACCGCCATCAGCCCGATCTTCGGGTTATCCGCCTGGATGAACATGATGCTCCGCGTCGCCACCGCGCTCAGGTACGGCTGCGAGTACGTCGGCGCCGCGGGGTCCTCCCCGCCCTGCCCCTTCGCCCCCGCCAGCCCCTCCGACCAGTTCTCGCTGTAATACGTCCCGGGCACGTACTCGATCCCGACGACCTTGCCGCTCACAGGCGCGTGCCAGCGGTGATAGCTCAGCGCGCTCAGGAAGGCCTGGTACACCGTCCCACCCACAAACTCTGCCGTCTTCTTGTGGCAATTGAGCATGTTCCCCAGCGAGTACGGCTGTCCCTTCAGATAAAACGTGTCGAAGAGCTTCACCCCCGTGCGCACCTGCAGCGGCGCCGACTCGCACGCGTTCGCAACCACCAGCGTCGGGTCCGGGAACCGCGCATCCCTCGCCCCGCGCTCAGGCGCCTCCACCGGCCTCACGCCGTCTCTGAACCGCCGCACAAAAAAGTCGTCCCACGACCCGAAGCCGAAGTACTCCCAGCTCGGGTTGCACTCGAACAGCTCCTCGAAGGTGTGGCTCGTCTTGCCGTTGTTGGCCTTCATCGCAATCATCTCGCGCGCGTCCTTGGACAGCCACCCGTCGAGACACCCGCGCGACTCGGGCGTCGTAAGGAACTTGCCCCACGCGTTAAGGATCGCCGCGATGGCGGCGTTGACCTCGGGCCTGAGGAAGAACTCGTACCCGGAGATGGTGCCCATCGGCCAGTCGAGCAGCGCGTTGATGGGGCACCCGACGAGGCCGATGGCGGTCGACGGGGAGGACTTTGTGACGAATTCCGGCCCGGAGCGGAGAACCAGATTCATCACGGCGATGAAGTCGTCGAATTTCTTGATGGCGTTGTGGCCGACGGGATCCTGGGGGTACTTCCGGGACGACTCGGTGAACATCTTGTCGGCGAGCTTGGTGAGGTGCGCGTCGTCTTGGACGAGCTTCTTCAGGGACTCAAGGGTCGGGTCGAGGGGTTCCGGGTGCTTGATCGCGCGTGCCTGCTTGGCCTTTTCCGCGACCCATTGGGCGATGAGGCTACGGTCTTTGGGGAGCCAATGGCCCGGGGCCTGGCTCTGGAGTGCTTCCTGGGCGTTGAAGCCCTTTGGAGGCTGTTTCCAAAAGTATGAGAGCATCTTCTAAGAGGAACGATTGTGAGATTGAGACCTATGAGATGACTAATATTGGGAAGAAATCTAATAACTCGGACTGCATGTGCAGAGAAGAAAGCAAACAGCAAGAAGGTTCCGGTTTATATTTTTGTTGAGCAGATCCTACTTAGCTAATTTCGCGTCGCAAGAAAAGTCATGCAAGCACACGTGAAGTTACCATATGCCTGTCTTGCTTATGAGAGCGAGAGAAGGCAAAACGAAACACGAACTGCGAACGCGCGACTTACGCAACGGCTCGGACGGCGGCTGTCGGGGATGTGCCACGAAAGAATTCCGTTGCCTATGAGTACTCCGGGGGAAAGTACCGACTCTTTGGCAGGATGAAACATGACGAAATGGGGAAAAACATGTTTGACAGGTGAATTCGTTTCCAGAAACACTGCTGAGTCGGGTCGGGCTCATGTCTTGATTGTTCAGATGTCGATGGGAATAATGCCGCACCGCCGGCAGAAACGAGTGAGGTACGGCCTACTCGGGATACGGAGAGGCACGCAGCAGGACGAATCATTCGTCGACACCTTTCCGAAGTGGCGTCCGGGCCGCTACACAGCCGGGACCACATAGACTTGTCCAAATGGTAAGACAGCGTTTGTCCCAAAAAAGACACGCACGACGACGACTTGTAACAGGTCTTGGGGGCGGTACGCTCGTCTGCCCTCTGTCTGGAGCCGATCCGTATAACCGGTTGTGACTAAGGGTGGCTGGCTCGCGTGGTTAATGGACAAGAGACAAGAAAAGAAAATGTCGTGCTCGCCGAAGCGTTGGGGGCTCCGACCGCGGCGGCGGCAGCTGCACGCTTGAAAGATCTCGTCTGATCGTTGTTGAGACCAGAACTAGGGGAGAGAGAAAAAAACTGGGAACGCGGTTTCGGGGATCTGAGGCAATGCCGCCTCGAATTCTATTCAGCGGCTCCGATGCAGGACATGGCGGGCGAGTCAAGCTGGGGAAAGTATGTAAGCACGGGTCGCGTGCTTCGGTCTCTAATGAATGGCGAGCTGATGCTCAGAGGGCGGTGTGTTACTGAGTTGGAATAGTTTGAGAGTTCGAGAAGCTGTCTTTTCCGCGGGCGATGTATTGTAAGGCGTCGTTTGTTGGTCAGTGTGTATCACGAGCTTCCGGTAGCAAGACTTTCTCCATCTAGGCACGTTGCGTGGACCACTCTTCCCCATAAACAGTATGCTTTCGACTGAAGTTCAGACTTAGGACTCAGCTGGCCTCGCTGATGTCGCCTCACGGTCTCCTCGGCATCTCATCTGTCTCGTGGCCCTCAGCTGGGACTGAGGGGCAATTTTCATCACCTGCATGTAAGTTGTAAGTGAGATGAACCGAACTTTTGACTCAGCTGCTTCCAAGTAGTCGACCCGGACAACTAAAAAGCTTAACACTGAAGGGATCTGCGTAAGTATTTCCATGAGCAGTGAACCCTGGATTACCCCGAATACCGAATACTCATTTGTCAAGTGGATAACAGATACAATCAACGACAACTCAGAACGTTGTCTGCAACTTCGGGTAATCCTTTGCGCGAGCCTGAAGATCAGCAAAGATGGCACCAGAGTCGTCCTCCGCGAGGTTTTCCATCCGCTTCGTGTCCTCATCCTCAATCTGTTCAAGGACCTTCTCGGGCTCCTCATTGCCCTCCTTCACGTCTTTCTTTCGAGGCTCCGTGGCCTTCTTGATCCCCGATGACTCGCCGATCAAGAGGATCTGAGCGTTGGCATAGTCAAGGTGTTCAGGCTTGGTAGGCATCCATCGGAGGTCTCGGAACTCTTTATTGATCCTGGAATTTGTTGTCAGTGCCATCCACGTCCATAAACATCAGCCAATACTTACTCTTCAGGGTAGTCTGGTTTCTCCGGAAGGCTCGCGTTCGCAGGTCCGGATTTATTGGGGTTCTTGGTGCTCAAGATGAAGCTGCCTTGTTCCTTGAGGCCAAGCTCCTCCTGAACCTCGCCGATGTTGGAAGGTAGAGTGAGCATGTACGCCAGGTGACTCTCCCTGCCAGTGGTCGTAATGACATAGACGCCCTCGCCAACAGGAGTGGCGGCAGGAACCTGTGATGTACCGGCCTTGGTCTCGTTCTGGTCTGCGGAGAGGAACTGCTCCTTCAGCTCGGCGAAGGAGGCGCCGGCCTTCTCGACAAACATCATGAAGCGGTCTCTGCCACTCTCAGGGAAGACCTTCTTGGGCAATGCGATCAAACGGGTGTTGCCTGCATCACCAATTGGGCCGTCGCCGAGCTTGGAGTCGGGGGCAATGGGGCGAAGAATGAGATAGCTGCGAGCAATATCATCAACTTCTTCAGGCTCGTCAATGTTGACGCGGGCTCGGAAGAAGAAGTAGATGATGCCCTTTTCGAGGATGTTGGACGGAACCTTTTTGTCCGCATGGGGAATCTCGGCGGTGTCTCCGTTGCTTTCCTTTGCTGCAGGCTTCTCTTCAGTCTTGGGCTTGTCGGTTGCCTCCTCTTTGTCCTTGGCATCGGCAGGCTCGTTCTTTTCCTCTATCTTGGACTCTTTGGCTGGAGCAGCCTCCTTCTGTTCCTCGGTGTCGTTCTTGTCCTTCGATTTGGACTCTTCCGCCTTGGACTCCTCCGCAGCCTCCTCGACGTCCTTGGCGGCCTGCGTCTCGGCAACCTCTTTTGTGTCTTCGGCAGTAGCCTCATCCCGATCCTTCATCTCGGTGTCAGAAGTCTCAGTCTTCTCTTCCTTTGTCTCGAGCTTCTTTGGCTCAGCGTCGTCATGCTTCTCGAGAGCCTCCTCGATTGTGGTCTGGCGGGCGCCATCATCGGACTTCTTTGCCCTCTTAGCATCAGGAGCATCTTCTGCAGTGTCCTGGTCGATGACACGCTTCTCTCCAGCGGTAGCCTCAGCAGTGTCCAGGACCTTTCCGTTGGACTCGGCCTCGCCATTGGCGTGGTCTCCTGCACGTGTGCCGACCATGATGCTGGACATGGACGAGGAGGTTGACGATGGAGATGGTAATGTATGACGGGTGTCGCGTTGTTGACGGCTGGTATCAGTGGATGATGGTTGATCAGACGAAGTACCCCAAACAAAAACACGAGGAAGAGAAGCGAGTGCTGGAGAGGAATTGGCAGGCAGAGAAGAAAGGCGCGCGGACGGGGAGAGGTCTGAGGAGTTCTGATGTCATAGGCGGCGTCGCACGCGTCGCGTTGCTTTTTCTGGAGGCAGGTAGCCGCCATTAGGTAACCTGGCGTGCCTTCCCGCGAAGTTACCCACGCCTTATCATTGAGCAATTGGCTGCCTTTGTCGCTGGACATTCTTCTCCTGTCTCAGCGATGCGCTTCATCGTGTCTGGGGTATGTCGCTGCTTGATTTACTCGGCAGTTGGCCTTGTCGTGTTCCCTCGCTGATTCGCTCCTTGCCTTCTCCAATGGATTGTTTTGAAAAGGAAAAACATGCCGAGAACGCCTTGGACCCTTCGTGATGCCGATGACTATTAGACTTGATCATGGCAGAGCTCTGTCTTCACGATGCGGAACGCTGCAGCTGCTCATGGTCTGCTGCATGCGGAAAGAAATCACCTATGGAGATGGCTACTTTCACAGGGTAAGCTCCTAATTCGGAATCAGCCAGTGCCCGAATAGGTGCAGATTGCTCCACCAAGCAGGATTTCCACCGCCTGAGAGATCGACGAACAGAGACACTGAACGCCCGCCCGACTTAGGACCCCGCTCGTGGAAAATTTCCAATGAACAAGAAGCGTCTCATCCCCGATGGCACAATTGGCTAGCGCGTCAGACTGTTAATCTGGAGGTTGGTGGTTCGAGCCCACCTCGGGGAGATAAGGCGGTTAAATTCCGCACATGCGAGCGCATTTATTTTTACTTTTTCTCCATTGTTGACCTCACCCGTCTCACATACGCGGAACCATGGCTTGTTCTTTTTGTTTCTCCAGTACGATACTTCGGAAAACAACTCCTTGAGTCTAGACTATTCTTCTGTTTTGTGCACCGTTTCTCCTGGGCGTTGGAGTCTGAAGAAAGGACTGGATCTCGTGTGACCTATAGACCATCTATTAATTGCTGGCTGAAATTCATATGCAAAATTCAAGGTTAGTTGAAGTGCTGCAAACGCCCATCTTCCTGTTGACAAGCCACATGCTCCGTTCTGATTGATGTAATCCTCAATCTTGCGACAGAATTGCACCCAGAGGTTAGCAGTGTCGTGCCATTGCATAATCTGGTCTCCATGTTTAGCTACCTCCATGGCATATGGCGTGATGATCAGGGCCACATCTTGATCCATTGTGGCCAGGCTTGGGAATAACACTCTGCCGGCCAGGCAATTCAGAGTGCGATTCAGAGTGTGCGATGTGCGGATTTCGTGGTCACCCTCACTTGATTCGATCCTGCAGAATAGTGGAAAAAGAAAATGGTGCTCAAGTCATTACATAGAACACCATAAGTCACACCATCGATTTGTGCATGTTGTATTAGAAGAGAATCAGCAGAAGATTCTGTAGTCTGGACTCCCGCTGTCATCACTGGCAAGCTTATGTGATAATCCTCTAACCATCCATCTACCTACTTCATCGCAATGGTAGAGAGCAACGGTGCCGTGGTCTATCTCCTCCAGTGAATCCTGGACGTATTCTGCCAGCCCATACTGGGCTCATGCGTCTTGGCTGATGGCCCAATTCAAGGTGCCGTGAGGGTTGCGGCGTCATGCTTGAGTGGCGCTGCCTTCATAGCCAATCTGCGTATGCTGCAGCGGTATCTGTTCGGCTCCTAGGCCGCAGATGTGTGGCTGTCCGCATTCCCATTGTCGGCACGGCCGTAGCTGTTGTGTGGGTATCATATCTCGTGCGATGAATGATTCCAGCGTGGGATCAAATGTTCTTCAAGTAGTGGTTCTTGAACTTCTTGTTCGCACGATCCGCGCCACGCATGAGGAATTGGTCGCCAAGGACCTCGAACACAAAACGACGTGGTGTTTTTCCCTCCTCGGCCGTCGCATCGGCGCTGGGGCTGGGCTCCTTCACCGGTATCTCAACCTTGAACCAGGTCCCCTCCTTCGGCACAATCTTCATCTCGTTCTTGGGCGTGATGACCTCGAAAGAAAACTTGGAGTCCTTGATGACGATCCCCTTGATGCCGACACGGCTTGGACAGGAGCTCCGCGAGACCTCGACCTCGGCGCCGTGGAACTCGGCAGCGCTCAGCTTCGCAGCAGCACCGCTTCCTCCGCCGTAGAGTTCGGATCCGAGGATCTCCTCAATGTATCCCAGCCATAAGCGGTGGAGAGGCTCGAAGACGGCGTACTTCTGGCCCTCGCGGGGGACGTCGTGCAGGCCGCGCCTCCGTCTGTCGCGAGCAGAGAGTGGTTTCGGCTTCAGCTTTTGCTTCCTTTTGGCTTCTTCGCGCGCTTTTCGGCGGGCCGATCTCGGGTTTGACGGGGGCGGGGAGCTTGGTCTGAGGTAGAGGGGTCGGTATTGGATCTTGTCTGTGAAGATGCGGTTGACGGTGTCGGGTGAGTGCGCTCGGGCGAGGAGGGCCTGGGTCATGGGTTGATTCGAGGGAGCCATGATGCCTCTGTGCCCTCGCGACCTGCTGGCCGTCTCTGTTTTGGCAGGACTGGGTTGAGCTCGTCGGTGACTGATGACTCTGACGCAACTGTTTTTGCTGACGCAGGCGCATGCGAGTTCCTGGAGAAGCTGCGGAAAATAAAATTAAATGTTAGTGCCTCCAGGTTCCATTTTCCATTTTCCCATTGGGTGGTGGGGCGGGAACCAGGATGGCCAGTCACTGCTGCTGCGCAGTTGGAGGAGGTGCTGCTGCTGCCCGCTGCTTGGCTCACCCATCAGTGGCACCTGCAGCAGCGGCAAGGATTGGCAGTGCTGTCTTCACATGCCGAAAACGCTAAAGCCGCCAAAGGGCTTCGAGCTCGGCTTGGAGAATGGAGACAGCGCAGCGTGGGAGGGAGGGCAGGTGGCAGCCAGCGCGGACGCGGATCAGTGGCCCGGGTGGGTGGCACTTGACCTCAACGGTCCACCCAAATGTCCCGCGGCATGACACTGCGACTCTTTGGTTCTGGTTCTGGCTCTGGCTACGCTCGGCGCAAGGAGCAAGGAGCTGCTGGGAGGAGAGACGATCAAAACACTTCCCACGTTGCTCCTCAACCGCCCCCGATTCCCACTACTACCACACTCTCTCCGGTGGCCCGTCAATCTCCAACGTCATTTGCAGTCAGTCTTGTTCGTCGACCGACCCTCGGCAATGGCAAGGACCTTGAACGGACTGCTTCGGAGCATCTAGGACTAAGACCAATTCCATTCCACGCACTCGACACGACTTGACGATACCCGATTCCCCCCACGATACCCCAACCAGCCACCGCAATGGCTAAGAACGACGACTCCGCGCCGGATCTGAAGATCCTCGGCGACCAGATCACACTCCAGCCCAGCGGCTACATCAAGCCTCCACGCGACGACGAGAAGGAGGAGGCTCTGATGAAGCACATGGCCCGCTTTCGCTCCGAGCCTCTACAGTATGTCCATATGCAGTTTGGCCCCTTTTGGATCCAGGAACAACACTAACTAGCCGATGCGCCAGATTCCTTCGCGAAGTTTCCCTATACGTCTCCGGCACCGGCTGGCGCGCCTACGATAATGCCATCGGCCAGCCCATCTTCTACTCTGGCTTTAGCGACAAGATCAAGGACGCCGTGCTGTCGGCGCCTCTACTACAGTCGCGCATCACCGACCTTGCCGAGAAGCGCATTGCTGTCGAAGAAAAGGAGGGCTTGCTGAACAAAAATGACAAGGACTTTGAGTTGAAGCGCGCGCGCAGACGGGCCGCCATCGAGACTGGAATCCAGGAGGTAGCCGAGAAGATGACCGACGACATGATTTGCAAGTTCGAAAGCAAGACGTTTATCCGAAGCGCATACTACCTCGTCACGCAATTGACTCTGCGCGCATACCACCAAGGCATCCATGTTTCTAGCGAGGAGGTACTCAGACTAAGAAAGGTGGCGGAGGAGGCCGAAAGGAAGAAGCAGAGCATCATCTTCTTGCCCTGCCATCGATCGCATGTCGACTACGTCTCGCTTCAGCTCATCTGCTACCGCTTAGGACTCGGCCTGCCGGTTGTTGTGGCTGGAGACAATCTCAACTTCCCTCTAGTCGGAAGCTTCCTGCAACATGCCGGCGCCATGTGGATTCGGAGATCCTTCGGCGATGATATCCTATACACGACATTAGTGCAGACGTATATCGACACTTTGCTGCAGGGAGGCTATAACTTTGAGTGCTTCATTGAAGGCGGCCGCTCAAGGACAGGCAAGCTGTTGCCTCCAAAATTTGGTATTCTCAACTTTATCCTCGACAGCATTCTGTCTGGGCGAGTCGAAGACGCCGTCATCTGCCCAGTCAGCACACAGTACGATAAGGTCATTGAGACGGAGGGCTACGTGACCGAGTTACTAGGCGTGCCCAAGAAGAAGGAGAATCTCGCAGATTTTGTTTCTGGAGGCTCATCCGTTCTGTCTCTAAGACTTGGCAGGGTTGATGTCCGCTTCCACGAGCCTTGGAGCTTGCGTGGGTTAATCAATGAGCAGCTCGTAAGGCTGTCTAGATTACCCACCGGCCTCAATCTTGATACGAAGAACCCCGAGAACACTGCGATCCGCCAGAAGCTCCTACGCACACTTGGTTACAAGGTGTTGTCAGACATCAACGATGTTTCTGTAGTCATGCCCACTGCTCTGATCGGCACCGTGTTGCTCACTCTGAGAGGCAGAGGCGTAGGCAAGACGGAGCTTGAACGCCGCGTAAATTGGCTCACTGACCGAGTCCGGGCAAAGGGCGGCCGTGTTGCCCACTTTGGAAACGCACCCCTCTCCGATATCATCGAGCGTGGTCTTGAGGTATTGGGCAAGGATCTGGTTGGCGTCGTGACAGACCTTCCAGAACCTACCTACTATGCTGTCGATAGGTTCCAGCTCTCTTTCTACCGAAACATGACCATCCATCTTTTCATCTCGGAAGCTATAGTCAGCGCCGCGATGTACATGAAGGTCAAGCAAGGAGGTGGCCCAACCATGCAGGATATCTCTTTCCAGGAGCTCCAGGGCCAGATTCAGTTCCTCTCTTCTCTGTTCCGCGGCGAGTTTATTTTCCCTAGCGATGGTCTAGCAGCGAACTTGGAAAAGACGCTGCGCGACCTCGAGGCGGACAAGGTGCTTAAACTTCACAGAGACGAGGAGGGCAAGGTGACTGTGGTTGGCCTGTCGGATCACGAAAGGATGGTTGGACGTGAAAACTACGACTTTTACTGCTTCTTGATTTGGCCGTTTATCGAGGCCAGCTGGCTCGCAGCGGTTTCTCTTATGGGCCTGGCAACACCTCTTGGCCAGAAGGACGATATATGGATCGAGGTCGGGAAAGCACAGAGCAGTGCACAAGTTGTAAGTCAAACCCAGGCGAGGATGGAACATTCAACTAACAACTGTCCAGCTCGGCAAAACGCTCTACCACCAGGGCGACCTGAGCTACTTCGAAGCCGTAAATAAGGAGACCCTCAAGAACGCATATCAGCGGTTCGAGGAAGAAGGTATCCTCCAAGTTGTTAAATCCAAGGATCCCAAGGTCCCACCTCGTCTCCGTCTCGACCCTGAATGGTGTCCCACACGCGATCCAGAGACGGGCGTCCTAAACGCCTCTGGTCGTCTCTGGGACTTTACCGAGAAGATTGCCTCCAGCCGACGTGAAGGCAAGAACCGTCGCGATGGTGCCACCGTTAGTACCCGCGTGCTCCGCTTGACGGACCTCCTTGGCAGCAAGCTGTTTGAGGCCGCCAGGACTGGGGACAAAAAGGGGGCGTCGCCGACTCTCAGTATGGAGGACGCGAGACAGCTTAAGAAGAGCGTCAAGGAGCAGAGGAGGCGGAGATCGCTGGAGAACCGAGCACATTTGTAAATTTTGTATTACTGTAAACGTGTAAAGCGGGTATGATATGATTACGATGTTCTCATCCTCTCCTTTGTCTTTCTCTTAGATGGTCGGGATAAGAGTGACATGGCTTTTGCAGCTCCTCAGGGTGGCTGGTCGCAGTAATAAGTCATACATGGGGCCACGGGAAAGGCTCGATGGCTGCCCAACGCCGCATCTGAGAGCTATCCCCAGCACCCTCATATATGACTGCTTGTCGCCGCCGGTAAGTCTGGGACGCTGCGCCAGGAGGCTGTGATGATATGTTGAGTCTCCCAAAATAGCATTCTTCGCCGTCGACTCTATCTAATGACCATGGCCTCCCACGGTTCCCTCCACTCTTTACGTGTCAACCTTTAAGCTCCTACTGGGTATTTGGCTTCAAAATAATGTTATCAATAAGTCGCACCGACGGTCCGCCGCTGTGTCCGAGATCTTCGCCAGGCTGCGGCTCCTCCACAGGCAGCATCTTGACCGCGCCGCTGAGGATGGCCCCCTTGGTCGGCACCACCGTGTTGATCTCCTGCATCGAATCCGGATCCGCCAACGAGATGTAGTCCACCTCGAACATGACGCGCTCCGCCGGCGCCAGCTTCGACTGCTCCGCGAGCACGCCCGCGGCGACCTGGTTCGCCGCGCCGAGGATGGCGTCCCGGTCCAGCGCGCCGGCCCGCGCGTACTTCTCCTCGGCGGCCCGCAGCACGCGGTTCAGCACGGTGGCGACCTTGCGCCGCCGGGCGCCGAGATACACGTTGCGCGAGGAGAGCGCCAGCCCGTCGGCCTCGCGCATGGTTTCCCCAACGACGACCTCCATGGGCAGCATGAAGTCCTCGACCATGCGCCGGATCACGACGGTCTGCTGCACGTCCTTCTGGCCGAAGTACACCCTCTCGGGCTGCACGATGTTGAAGAGCTTCATGCAGACGGTGGCCACGCCGCGGAAGAAGGTCGGGCGGGACGCGCCCTCGAGGACCTCGCCGACGGGGGTGATGGTCACGAAGCTGCCCTTGCTGGAGGGCTCCTGGCCCGGGAAGCCGGCGGGGTACATGTCTGCGGTGGCGGGGGCGAAGACGGCGCTGACGCGGCCGAGGTTGGCGCCGTCGTCGGCGAGCTCGCGGTCGAGGTCGCGCAGGACGGCGGTGTCGCGGGCCCAGGTCTGCGGGTAGGAGGCGAGGTCCTCGGCGACGCCGAACTGGGCGGGGTTGACGTAGATGGAGACGACGACGTGGTGGTTCTCGCGGGCGGCGGCGCGGATGAGGGAGAGGTGGCCGTCGTGGAGGGCGCCCATGGTGGGCACGAGGCCGACGGAGCGGTAGTTGAGGAGGTGGGGGCGGCGCCAGGTGCGCAGGGCGGAGACGTTGCGGAAGACGCGGATCGGGGAGGAGGGGACGGTTTCTGGTGCTGAAGACGAGGAGGAGCAGGCTGCTCGGAGCTGGTTGGATATGCCGCTGGAGGAGGAGCTGATGCTGCTCCGGGTCGGGCTTGTGCTCCCCGCGGCGCGGAGGGTGCGGGCGAGCATTTTGGATGATTTTTGGGTTGTTGGAATTGTGAGGAGCTGGCGATTACGGTGGTTACGGGGGGAAGAGGGAGATTGCGGCCATTGTGGAGGCGCAATGGCTTATAGAGTCGTCGGCGCTGTGATGGTTTCTGCGGCGGATTTTTGGGGACGGAGGGAGGTTTGGTGGAGTGAGGTCGTGGTCCTCGGCGGTATCGGTGAGGGGCTCGGTGAGGGAGCTCCTGTGGGGTTCAGCACGTGAGGGGTCGATGCCATCTTATCTAATCGGCCATCATGGAACATGGTTTACCCAGAGGTTTATCCGGCTTCTCACCGACACTCACCTTCTCGGACCAGCCCCATCGAGGTGAGCTCGGTGAAGGCCCGGTCGGAGATTTCCAGGCGGTTACCTTATCCACTGAATAACCTCTCCATACTTCCCGCTGTCACTACCCTTCCCCTTTCCTGGGCTCCCCATGCCGACTTCCTGACTCCGTCTCCCCAAGCTGTTCTTTCGACTTTTTGGTTGCCAGTATTGCTGCGTGTCTTGCAAGTAAGCACGTACTCATTACTCTTCTCAGCGGTCTACGGATACACAGCAATGATGCCAGGTCAGTCCCTCGTACGACATGGCACCAGAGAATCCCCGTGTAACGCGAGGCATGCGAGATTGCCGTGACTGTCTTTGCACGATTTGGCCCAGGTCGCGATCCCACGCCCCCCTTCTTCACTCCCTCTCCCTCCGACGTGATCGTATTTTCTCTACCTCGTGTGTGTTCTCTGTGGCATGAGTGAGCAGGATAGAGCCAGATCCGACTACGAATTCCCCATCTGCCTTCCTCTTCCTCACCCTCTCTCTTAACCACGGAAACGATTTGTCAAGTCTCCTGTTTCACGCCTGGAGACACTTTCTTGGCGGACAGGCTGAGATGTAGCAGATGTCGAGAAAATGTGTTGCTTCGCGCCTCGCGCCCACTTCCCACTTTCCCAGCTCACAGCCCACCACCCCCCATGAGAAAATGGGGTGGTGGTGGTGGTGGTGGCGTCGACCCTGCTACCCTCTCTCTGGGTGACTTCAGACGAAAGCGCAGGAGATCGCAAGAAGGCGTCCGGGTCGTTGCAGGTGGCTGCATCCACGGGGGATGACAGCCAATCTCCCGGCCGATAACCTGTGCTACACTACTCAACACCTAGAGGGAAATGGGGGAATGGTCTCGAGAAACGCTGGTGAGGAAGAGGAACTTGCATGCATCGTAACTCTCCTTGCAGAGGAACAGCACAGCCCCCAGCCCCAGCTGGTTGCTGGCTCTTTTGATTTCTTCAATTGCCAAGTCACAGTTCCTGTGCGAGAACGAGTGCCACGAGAAAGGACAGTCTCGACTTGTCCCGCCAAGCTGCCCGATCAGCCTGGACGTCGGTTGCAGATGACATCTCTGTCTTTCTCTTTCTCTCTCTCTCTCTCTTTCTCGCTTCCTACTTCTCTGACTCTGCGCCCCCGTTGAATAGCTGGGCACCTTGGACAATACAATCTGAAAGGAAAAAACGTCCAAGCAAGACTTGGCGTATTGGGACCCCTCCTTCCGAGAGTCGCATCTTTTGCTGCTGGCAGAGGCGAAGTCCGGAGCCGACGTCAAATCTTGCAACAAGACCCCCCTCCACCCCGACCGCCAGTCGTCGGGAAGTCCCCAGAAATGCTCCCCGCGAGCGCAAGGCAAAAACTTCCCGAGAAGCTTATCCTTTCCCGCTTGAGAATCAGAAGAAGTGTCAGCTTCAACCCACTGCCACCCACCC
The DNA here is from genome assembly GCA_014705045.1 of Colletotrichum theobromicola. Classification (NCBI taxonomy): domain Eukaryota; kingdom Fungi; phylum Ascomycota; class Sordariomycetes; order Glomerellales; family Glomerellaceae; genus Colletotrichum; species Colletotrichum theobromicola. The sequence continues at coordinate 256,039 of JABGLZ010000284.1, read as the reverse complement.
ACCAACACCCACCCCATATTGTGTGAAAATGAGACCCCTGTGGCGGACTCTGATGTTTTTTTGTGTCTGTCTGGCCTAGCTTGGGCGTGGGGTGGGGGGTGAAGAACAAGGTCCAGGCTACGGAACCCCCCATGGAAGAAGAACATCGCGGAACAAGGCATGAAGACGGCCGTGTATCGCAGTCGCATCTCCATCGCATCGCATCTGGCGCTTGTTCTGGTGGAAGTCACGGATCGGAATGGGTTGACATGCTGAAAAGATTGACTGGTTTTGGCCACGGCCCGCGGTCCGCGGCGTACAGCGGCGGCGGTGGGACAGAGACCTGGCTGGCTGCTGATGGTACCATCCAAGACTGAGAATAACTGCCACTGCTGGTTATGCTTGAATCTGCAAAGCCGAGACAGGCTTTCACTTGTACCATATGTCTTTGAGTTCCTGGGAACTCTCTTGATGAGAAGAGTTTGCTCATACCAAATTACAGCCAGCGAGATTGAATTGCCCGTCTTTACTGGCTAGGCCGCAGTCGTCTTCAGGCTTTTCGGTAACGTTCAATTTGCATTTTGCCCGTGCCATCAGACGACGATCTCGCTTTTGCCTGCACCACGACGTCTGCGAAGTAGTACTACCCTTCCAACATGCCAAGGAAAGCGTACTCCAAAGTAAAGTACGGCAAAAAAAAAAAGCTAGAACGACACAGCGTTGACCAAATAATCTGTTCCTCACTTTGCCGAACTTTGAAAAGCCACCCGTAAGCTCGGATCAGGGCGCAGATTAACTCTGAAGTGTCAAGATGCGAGGCCAGCACCAGCACATTACAGCCAAAGCAAGCAAAAAGTAATGACGGCACCCGCCGCTGCTTGATGTTTCATTCCGGTTCGTCTGGTGCGGCGTTTCGTACTTTTGGGGCGGCGCTGGCTGGCTGCTGGCTGCTGGCTGGCTGCTATGTACTGCGGCGGCGGAGGCCCCCCTCTGGCTCTGGGCGGCGCGGCGCTTGGCCCATCCAGTAACATCATTTCTCTTGGCATTTAAAGGGGACTGTCCTCGGCAGACTGAACAGCCGGGGCTTTGATGGGACGAGAATTTTGTCGCCTCGGTACGGATACGCTGTTTAATCGTTCTGACAGCAACAGCAAGGGTTGATGATGATGGTGATGGCAATAGGCGGTGCACACGACCTCTTCCTCTTCTTGGCCAGACTGTAGGAATATGGGATGCAGGGGGTTTTCTATCTTAGCATGCATGCCCCAAAACAGTATTCAAGAAAGGGCAACGACACCCGACGTAAGGCCTCAACCTTACTTTAGTTTATTCTTAGTAAAGAAGATGAAAAGAAATGAAAATTAACAAAGGATCCCGCGCGGAGGATGGATGGCTGGATGGGTGGATGGAGGTGGGTGTCGTCGAACGCAGGACCAAACGAAACATGGGCAAAAGCTTCCCCAGGGAATAAACCTTGTTCGCCCAGACCTATATCCGCGAAGGCTGATACTCGATATGAGCAACAACCGAGCAAGGCAGTGGGTAGGTAAAAAAGACTGGTGTGGGCAAGGCAAAAGGTAGCGAGAGCCATTGCCAAAGGCAAAAAAAACCCGTTGACAATCATTACGTTGGAGGCTCTGTTGGCCCTACGTTTATTGGGCGGCGGCCGCCGCGGGTGGTCCATTCACAGGCAGGGCAAGTATTGGATGTATTGGTTTTAAGGTCCGATGCTACTGCGACGGTGACAAGAACAAAGTCTGGTAGAGTCGAGACGTGCGACCCTGCTCGGCTCAACTCACCCGCCGCGACGATCCTGCTTCATCGGCCGAGCCGCCGTCTACAGTTTACCTTTACCATAGTCATGCTTTTCCTTTGCTTGACACTCTCCTCTCGCTCGGGCTTGCTGATTTTGTTGCGGGAACCTTGTCATATATTGGGCTATAGTTACCAAAGTGCGGTCGCTGCAGAAACACTTTTTGACTAAAAAGTATTCTTGTGGGAAGTGCAAAAGTGACAGAGTTAACAATTGCCGGGGCTTGGTCGCCTTGCTTTGCTTTTTTTGGGGCGATCGAACCAACGTGCCCCGGCAGAACTTGTGGTGTTGCGGCGGGAAGCATCAAGAGGAGGGGGGGGAGGGGGGAACAAACAACGACGACGACGACGATGACCGCGCGTGCCCGTTACCGGGAACCGTGACGATCAAACCGCGCCGAGCGGCGGCGGCGGAGCGGCCGGGGCCCTGTAGCCAGACGACGGCTTACGGGGGCAAGACTGGCGGGGAGATAAAATCGCACGGGGAGGAGACGTCTGTGGCATGATTGGGGAGGGAGAGAAAGTGGAGGCCGCCATTGTCTTTCGTGTTGTGGGCAGCCGTCGTTCTTCCGGGCCAAATAAGCTACTGACCGGGTTATGTTGTTTTATCCTGCTGGCGTAATGAACGAGCACTTGGAGGCAGGGCATGTAAGGTGAGGTACAAAACACGATACATCATGTGTGGGTGAGTGACGCTCAGCCAGCTTTACTACGCAGTAGTACCCCACGCGGAAACGAAATGCGCAACAGGAGCCGAACGATTCCTGATGATCAACCAGCTTGGCGTCCACTGCTTTTGTGGTGTTTACTCCCGGAAGCAGCATCAAGCGAGCGTCAAGAGAGCGTTGGAAAGCATAGAAGTGCAGCTATTAACACGGCGGGCGGTGGTGGGCTTGGGTTTGTGACAGGGGACTGGAGCACGTTATTGCGCGGCCTCTTCGCGTGTGGGGAAAAAGGAACTGGACGAGGCCGGCAGCAGATGCCACAGATTTTGCCCCATTTCATCGGACGCGCAGATTATCAGAAGAAGAATAATCCACAACGGCTAATACCCTGAAGAGTACATGGTACGTACGTACGCGCAAGAAAGGGGGATTTCGAGGCCAAGCGCTGGGGAAGTTCTGAAGGAAAGCCAAGAGTTGCATGCTGCTGTACTTGCGACTGTGATGGCGCTCGGCAAATACCACGCTGAAGGCGAAAGAAAGACTTGGCTCACGATGATACAACGCAATAGTGGCTATTACAACGCCTGGGCATTGTTAAGGGACGCACTGACGATGGATGTAATTCGTAGTATTGGAAAACCGTCTTGCGTGCTTGCTTTCCTGCGTCTGATTTTCTCTGGGCGTTGCTGGGACCCGTAGCAAGGAAAGAGTATGCGGCGAATGAGCTCGGCGGGATCTTGGGGGAGCAAGAGAAGCCGAAGCAGGTCTCTGACAAGATGTCCTGGAGGGCGAAGACGGAACCGGACGCCTGGGGGACGGATGATCCCTCGAGCCAAGGAAGCAGGAGTCCCAGCAGCAATCGCAGCAGGCCAGCAGCAGCGTTTGGCTGGTATTCTACCTGCTTGCTTGCGTCGGGCCGCTTGTAAAGTGTGCCACTCTGTCGGGGCGCTGGCTGAACGTTAAGGCTTTCTTGCGCATCTCCGGCAGGGAGGAGGCTGAAAGAGAGGGCGGATGCTAAAAGCAACTTCACGGCGAAGGAAGGAAGGAAGCCTTTCTGTGACGGGTCCGGGGGGGTGGTTAATTGTCAGGGCCCAAAGTCACTGAAAGTCAAGATAGGACTGCATTATTGGCTTGATGGATGGATGGATGGATGGGCATGGCTGGCGTTTGTGTGAGTGCGTGTGGTGTGGCACTGGTTCCTTCGAACGTAATTCTAGCGGCACCTGGAACCCCGGAAAGGCGGATCTGCAACATGTCCCGCGCAAGGTACGGGCATGTGGGAGCGAGATGTATCGAGGTACATTGAGGAAGATTGTGTGTGTGTGCTGCGTGTGTGGCTGTGTGCGGTCCGAGGGACATGGATGATTTGCTTCTTTTGCCGTGTTTCTCTTCTTTTTTGGACCAGAACAGTTGGGCATCATTGGTAACGGCGATGCAATGGTCGTTGGAATTCGATGTCTGTTGAGGCAAGCTTTTAGGAAATTTCCACTTAATACGTGTGGCCGAACGGGATATCGGGATACCGTCGCCAGCTCGGCGCTCTACCCAGAACAGGTCGGCGCAGCGTTGCCGGTCGAGGGCCTTTCACTCTCGGGTATCGGCTCCGATGGCGGCTTTTCCGGTACAGTACTCTGGCCATTGTTATGGAGCAATCGAACGATGGGCATTGCCACTTTCACAGCGTTCTCTTGCAGAGTTTCTTGAGTTTCTATTCATATCGAATAAGATAGCAAAAGCAATAAACACAACATCTGATAAAAATCGACATATTGAAGAAAGGTCCCAGGGGTCCAACGTCAACACTCGAGCCCTCTTTCATCATCAACAGGTACATGCAACGATTCCAGCCACAGACCAGAGACTCGAGCCGTCTGTCACCCATCGGCAAACGCTTCTTCCATCTTAAAAAGTGGAACCCAGGGGACCGCTCCGGTTTTAGAAGATTCCCGCCAAAGACTGCTAAATCAAGCGAGAGGCCCTTTGCTGCGATCACGCCCCCGTGTGGTTGCATCACACACTCTCACTCTCTGATGTTCTCGAGTTGAGTCTCTCAAGGTATCTTCCGCTCTCTCTCTCTCTCCCCTTTTCCCCCCTTCGCTCACTCACAGCCACACAGACACCCACAACGCCCACAGCATACCCCATCATCCCTCGCAACGCCGTCGCCTCAACCTTGGGCCTTGGTCCTTACCCCCCCGGAATCTCTTTCCCTCTGTGCCGTTCAGAGTTTCTTCAGTCGCTCTCGCTCCCCTACAGCACCCACAGAGTTGCGGCAGACGAAGCTGTCGTTGCCGATCTATCCCTCCCTATCTCACCCGCCATCGGTCGGCGCCTCGTTTCCCTTTTCCCCATCCCACGTCCCCCTCTGCCAATTCTTCAGCCTGCCTGGAAGTGACATTTGGTCGCAAGGGAGGAAGGGAAGAGTGACACGCCCCCGTCGTCTCCCCAATAAGAAGTACCCGAGCTCGACCCGACCTTGGTTGGATCTGTCTGGCCTGCCTGCCCTGATCTGCTGTTCCGTTCCTGCTGCGTGCCTGGTTGTTAAAAAAAGTTCTGGACTCACTCAATTCCGACGACGTGCTTCGGTTTCTGACCGCGACTCCTCCTCTCTGTCTCCTCTTGTTCTACCTTATCCACTGAGGTGCCGCTCGAGAACCGGCATTGGCTGAATGCTTTTCCCGGAACTTGAAGCTTCGACGACCGTGATCCACGTTGCCCATTTTTGTTTCCAGACGTCATTCCCTACGACTGAGAACCATTCGCACTGCTGCTTGACGACATCCTCGAGGAGAATACTGCTACACTAAACCATCCTGGAGGCCGTGTACCAAGACCCTGCCCAGCTTTGTATTCTGCATCACGTCGCTTCGTGTCTGCGACATATACACGTACACTTGCTTCGTGTACTCTCGAACCGCAAGACCTGTCTTGGCCCCCTCTGATGCTCGCTGTCCTGTCTTCCTCATATCCATAACCCCAGAAGCGGCAGACCCCTGAACCTGTACCCGAACCTGACCCGGGGGAAGGAAGGGAATCCGCGCGGCCGAGAGAGAGATAGAAGAGGAGATGCTCATCGACGCTTTCTTCTGCTCCATATTAACACACGCGCGATCCTGCCAGATAAACGTCCACCGTCCCCTAAGCTTTTTCTCTCTTTTCTCTGCCGTCCTTCCGTTCCTCGCCTAATACTGCTGCTTCTGCCGATTGCATACTACCGCTTCTTGGCCTGAACATCTCCGCCATCCATCCATCAACCGCGGAGAAAGAAGGCAGTGCGCACCATCCACCACACAAACTCCCGACATCACACACTCGACGCAGCAACAGTCTTCTTCGTCTTTTCTCCCCTCGATAGGGCCATCTCATCTGTTTGGTTACCTCGATCACAGGGGACACACAATACAATACACAACACATGCACACACACACTCGCATACCTCATACCACAAGCAGACGATACATAGACACATCCGAAAAGAGAACAGGACGAGGGCCATCAGGAACTCTGCTGTGCTGTTCAACCCACCGCCACCCCAGACGGAGTGTACTTCTCTCAGGTACAGGGTAAGGTGCAGGGTAAAGGTACACCTCATGCACCACTCTCGGTTTCTACCCACACCCACCTCCCCCGGCCGGGATTCCTGCAGATGTGAACGGCACCTTTAGCGGCCTCGAGAAGAGAACGGACCAGGCCTCACCCCCTCCCTCGTCCTCTTAACGCCTAGACCCGTCCTCGTCCTCATCGGGAAGAGGTACCTACACCCATTGCGTTGAAGTACCTACAAAAACATAGCCACCAACCAAAACCAACGGCCAAGGCCTTGAAGAGGGTACCTCCTAGCACATACTCTCCCACACACACACACACACCACTGTCTACAGCAACTGGAGACAGACACTGGACACACACAAAGACCACTACACACCTCACTCAGGACACACCCAAGACCTTCTCGCCATCTTGCGCTAGTCAAGTCAATCTGGGCCACTGCCGCTCAGTCTTTCCCTTCAAGCAGCAGCAGCAGCAGCAGTGTCGACTTACCTCACCCGACCTCACCTTACTCCATCCAGAACGCGCCTGCGAAAGCTTGTGACTTTTCATTTTTCTCCCTCTCCCACTGCACTCTGTCTGCATCTCGACTCGACACTTTCGCTCACTAAAACCAACCGACCAACCGTTTCTTCTCCGCTTCTCACCGACAACCGACAACGCGCGCACCGCACCCGCCCCCTGTGAGCGTCGCTTCTCTCTTCCTCTCTCAAATCGCTCCGATCGCGCTTCCGACGACGACGACGACGAAGACTTCGACGACGACAGCATAGCACAGCACAGCAGCGACGACATTGAAAGGAGGGAAACTCATCACTTGCGCATCGCATTTCATCGTCATTCCGAATCTGGCATCTCACCACCACCCGCCGGCGACACTCGCACGGGATCAGTGTTCCCAGTCAGTTACCCGCCATTGAGCACGCAGTTCGCTATTCAATCCAGCAAGCAGCGCAGCGAAGCGGATCATCCTCGCCGCTCATTCGCACATTGGCACCCCGCTCGTGCGCGCGCATCCGCTTTCTCTCGCTCTCTCTCTCACGCACATCCTCACTCACTCTCATCGTGAGTGACCTGACGGCACCCATCTCGACCACGACCACAACCACGACGACGACGATAGCGACGAGTCAGAGTCTCTCGCTCTCTCGCTCTCTCCAACCGCGACGGCAACCAACCTTCTCCACCAAGTTAATGCCCACAACGACGCCCGCATCGCCATCCACGCCGCCCAAGCCGTTGGGTGTCCTCAGCCCTCGTTGAATGCCCCCACCGTCTCTACTCACCAGAGACGGGCCTTTCGGTAGCCCTGGAGGCATACGACGCCTCTGCAGGCGTCCTCGTGCCAGGCTTTGGCCTTGGTCCGGCGGTGCTGCACCCCTTTGAGCATCATCCGCCCCTCGACTTTGTCAACGACCCGTACCTCGACGGAACTCAAGACATTGACGACAACGACGACCAGGTCTCCTCTCTCTCCTTTGGCTTCTCTTCCGACTTCACCACCGACTTTAGCCTCGGCAACGAAGTAGCACCACCACTCCACCACCACCAGCAACAGCAACAGCAGCAGCAATCTTCTTATCTCAAGCACCATCACCACCAAGACAACAACCACCACCAGTACCCCGATCATCATCACCATCACCATCACCAAACTTACGACACCACCGCCACCATGAACTTGCCCAGCTCCCACATCCCGCCCCGCCGCAGCGCGAGCATCCACTCCCTCACGCCCTCGCGCGACCTCATCGTCGCCGCAAAGTCCCCCGAGAAATCCGCCGCCGCCGCCGCCGCGACCGCCACAAAGTCCAAACGAGTACGGACGGGCTGTCTAACGTGTAGGGAACGGCATCTAAAATGTGACGAAGGCTTACCAGACTGTCTAAATTGTCGCAAAAGCAATCGAGAATGTAAACGCGGCGTGCGGCTCAACTTCATAGACGTCCAGGTCAAGAAACCGCCCTACATGCCTCCCACTGTCGAGTGGTCGGGTAAGTCCGGAGCCCCCATCTTATCTCTCACTCACCCAATAGCCGAGACCGTTCTCGCTCATAATGCGTGTGAGGGTGGGGAGGGGAGACATACAATATGAATGAAGGAACATGTAGGCTGATGCATTCAAAACCACAGTACAATTCCAAGATGAGTCGAGACAAATCGCCTCAGAATACGTCGGCGGACTCGGCCGGTACGCGCACCTCGACAAGGTCGCCGTCGCAGCAGCCCCCCGGCCTGAGCCAAGCCATCTAGAGCAGACCCTCCGGCACCAGGGCCACCTCCTCCCCCATGCCCGCGCCGCCCCCGGCCCGGACGTCTCCGTCTCCCCCCGGACTCACCTCCAACACCACCCGCCGCCACCTTCGCTGCCGCCCGCATACGCCTCCTACCCGCCTCACGCCGCCCACCGGCCGGAGCCCCCTCGCGCCGCAGACTACCCTCCTCACCGCCGCGAGAGCGAGTCCGCCACCGCCTACCTCACCCCCCAGAACTCGGCTCATCCGGGCCCTCACCCGTACGCTGGCTACGAGCACTTCGCCGCCCTCCGCGACAACGCCCACTCGCACCCTCACCACTCTCACCACCACTCGCACTCCCGCTCCCACACCCACCGCGACAGCGACGCCTCCTCCGCCGCCTCCATCGTCCCGCAACCAACCGCCCCGCCGCCCTCCTACCGACACAGTGCCGCCGGAGGTGCCGCCGCCGGCAACGGCGCCAACCCCCTCGCGCCCGACGGCATGATGACCCCGCCCCCGAGCGAGAAGGCCACCGCCGGCGAGCGCGAGTACCTCAACTCGCCCGAGGAGATCCTCTACATGCAGGTCTTCGTCGAGGAGGTGGGCGTCTGGATGGACTCCCTCGACAAGGAGAAGCACTTCTCCCGCCTCATCCCCTACCACGCCCTCAAGTCCCCCATGCTGCTCAACGCCTTCCTCGCCTGCGGCGCCAAGCACCTCACCCTCGTCAACCCGGCCTACCAGGACGACAAGGCCCTCTTCTACTACGACACCGCCACCACCCAGCTGCTGCGCTCGCTGCAGAACCCGGACCGTAACACGGGCGAGTGCGCCACCACCGCCGTCGTCCTCAACGTCTACGAGATCATGTCCGAGAAGCCCGCCCAGCGCATGAACCACATCGCCGGCGCCCGCGCCCTCATCCGCGAGTGCAAGTGGGACGCAAAGTCCAGCGGCATCGGCGCCGCGTGCTTCTGGCTCAACATCGGCATGGAGGTGCTCTCGTGCCTCGCGTTCAACTGGCAGACCTCCTGGGACCCGGACTCGTGGGGGCTGGACATGGACTTCGCGGCGGAGGGTAACGCCGCCGCCGGTGCCGCGGCCAACGCGGCCGCGTCGTCGTCGGGAGACGGCTTCGGGTCGGAGGAGCTGTGGGTGCATCGCATCCTGTACATCGTCGCCAAGATCGCCAACTTCCGCGCCACGATCCCGCGCTTCCAGGAGCCCAGCCCGCACGACGAGCAGATCCGCCTCGGCAACAGGCTCGCGCAGTGGCAGGACCTCAAGCGGCTCTGCGACAAGTGGAACAACGCCTGCCCGCGCACGATGCACCCCTTCGGCTACCTCTACCCCTCGCAGACGAATTCCAAGTCCGCCTTTCCCAACGTCTGGTGCGTTCTCAA
>JABGLZ010000284.1:192908-246380 GCA_014705045.1 Colletotrichum theobromicola | reverse complement strand
AACGCCTGCCCGCGCACGATGCACCCCTTCGGCTACCTCTACCCCTCGCAGACGAATTCCAAGTCCGCCTTTCCCAACGTCTGGTGCGTTCTCAACCCTGCCCCCCACTGACTAACCCCTTCGATGTGAAGAATGCCGCTAACCCTAAACCCCCCCGTCCACAGGCTCATCAAACGCGCCGCCATCATCGGCCGCCTCTTCTACCACACCGCCCAATGCCTCCTCGCGCAGACCAACCCCATGGAACCCGGCAAGGCCTCGGAAGAGATGCGCGCGCTGCAGCTGCACCACGCGCACCAGGTCTGCGGCATCGTCGCGCACACAAAGGACCGCGGCGTCGCCTCCGTCGCCATCCGCTCGCTCGCCATCGCCTCCGCCGTGCTCACCGACCCGCGCGAGCAGGAAGAGGTCCTCGAGATCCTCGACAAGATCCACGCCGAGTCCGGCTGGCGCCTCGGCAAGATCCACTCGGAGCTGAAGAAGTCGTGGGGCTGGCCCTCGCCCGCGGGCGGCAACACGCCCGTCATGGCGCACCCGGACCCCCGCGGAGGAGGAGGAGGTGGCGGCAGCAAGTACTACGCGAGCAGCGGGCCGCCGGGCAACCCGCCCGCGATGGCGACGGCGAGCAGCAGCCAGCAGCCGCCCGCGGCGACGATGAAGGCGCTGGTGAACCCGCTCAGCTTCGCGGATTTCTCGCTGCCGAATCACCCGTACCAGAACTGGTACGAGCCGCCGAACCGGTCCAACTCGTACAGCTCGCAGACTTTCCTCTGAGAATAGCTGGGAGTGCTTTTCCGGGGCGGGTTTTTACCTTTCTTTCTTGCTTAACCTTTTCTCTTCCAGCCCATCTTTATTTACAAAAGGCACCGACCATAACCCCAGGGCGTGTCCTATTTTATTATCACATAATCTTCTTGGAGAGCGACGAGGGAAAAGACGAAAGTGGGATCTTCACATTTCAACCTGCGGATGACAAAGTACAAAACTACACAATTTAAAACGGCACTGGATGCCTGGTTCATGATTACGGCCGAACCTCTACACACCACCAAAATTTTTATCTTCAACCACTCCGTCTTTTCCCTGTCCCTCACATCTTCTACTTCTCCTCCATACAGACTTTTTCTTCTTCTTCGTTACAAAGGCAAAGGGGGGTGGATCACGGCTTTACAGGACGGCCGGCATCAATTGCGGCGAAACAAAATAGGGGGAGGCGGTGTGGATGTGAACTTACTTATCTACCATCGATATTCTACGGGGTGTGGCTTTCTGAAAAGGATGAGTCCCCCAAATCGTAGCATCTGGCGTTCCGGCAAACTGGTCAAACGGGTAGGGGGAGGAAAGATGAATGCCTTTCAAGAGATTCTTGCGCTCTGGCATACTAAGGGATGGAGGAGGGAGGAAGAAGGAACAATGCTTCCACGGGAGGCATTCGATACCATGAGAGTTTCGTTTGCGTCAAACTCGGGGTGTGACAAAGGGATATGTTTTTGGTTGTTCAGTATCTGTCTTTTTTGCACGAAAAATCAAAGGCAGAAAGGGTTCTTTGTTTTTTTTTGTATGCATATATTTATGGTATCATTCGGATGGTGGGAAGTGGATGCTTTTGCTTTCTCTAAACCACTGAGGAGAGAAATTCTATCGCAATGCCAAATGCTCTTTTTGTGATCAAAGAAGCCAAGTCTATGAAAAAAAAAGGGGTCTCCCTGTCCCAAGAATCCTCTCTGCTCTCGAGAGAGTCTATGTGAAAATCCCATGCCAGACCTTTCTGTGTCTTCGTTCGCCCATTATCATCGTAATCCATGCCCTGTCTAATGCCGTTCTCTCATAAAAAAAAGCTTGCTCAAAAAGGAAAAAGAAGTAGGAAAATGTCGTCGTCGAGCCAAGACGGGAAGAAAGTCTAACTTGTCATTGCCGGTGATGTATGCCAAGCCAGATCTTTTCCAAAAGTCCTGGTGTCGTCGTCGTTTGGATGAAGAATGTACGGCGGACGAATTAAGCAGAGCCGTTGGCCTTCTCGACGAGGACCTCGCCGACGTTCTCCTTCATGAAGGGCTCGTTGTCGACCTCGACGGGGGGGATGGTCATGCCGAACTTGTCGTAGGGGAAGTCCTCGAGGGAGTCAAAGTACTCGGCCCAGCCGTCGTCGATCTCGCCGACCTGGTGCATGTCGACCTGGCCTGCCTCGCCGGTGCGGCCCGCGAGGACCTCCTTCTCGCGGCCCTTGTACTCGTTGAGAAGCATCTTGTGGGGGCACCAGACGACGCGCATGCCGGCGCGGCGGCCGGCCTCGACGCCGGGGACGGAGTCCTCGAAGACGAGGCACTCCTCGGGAGTGATGGGCTTCTCGCCGGCGGGGAGGGAGTCGTTGATGGTCTTGAGGGCGAGGAGGAAGATGTCCGGGTTGGGCTTGCCGCGGCCGGGGGCGATGCGCTTGTCGTCGCCGAGGACGCGGCGGTGGGAGGGGAAGATGGAGAAGAGCTCGGTGAGGTGGTCGGACTTGAGCTTGAAGTTGGCGAGGTGGGAGGAGGTGGCGAGGGCGATGTGGACGCGGTGGGGGTCCTGCTTGTCGGCGCCGTTGCCGTTGCCGTTGCCGTTGGCGGAGGCGGGCTTGAGGTCCCAGTAGCGGGTGCGGCCGAGGTTGGCGAGAAGGGCCGGGACGCCGGGGAGGGGCTTGGTGGTGGGGAAGATCTGGCGCTGGAGAGCGGAGAGCTGCTGGTGGTAGTCCTGCTGGGAGATGGAGAGCTGAGCCCACTCGTGGAAGAGGCGGGTGGCATCGGGGCCGGGGCGGCCCTGGAGCTTGGCCTTGATGGACCAGGGGAGGAGAGGGCGGCCCTGCTGCTCGAGGATGATGTTGATGCAGGCAGTGTAGAGGTCCTCGGTGTCGAGGAGGAGGCCATCCATGTCGAAGAGGCAGGCCCGGACGGGAGGGAAGCTGGAGGAGAAGAGGAGGTCAGCCATTGTCGCAGATCGCAAAGGATGGGGGAAGGAGCGCGCGAGGAAGGAGACAGGACTTACTCAGTGCGGGGAGCCATTATGACGGTTATGGAAGGCTTGCGTGAAAGTGAAGGTGTGTGAAGGTAAAAAGAAGAGGTGAAGGAGTTGCAATTGGGTTGCGCGAGGTGGAAGATGGAAGGCGGATTGTTATCTCGCGAAAGGAAGTTCGTGGTGATGGAGGGGTAGGAACAGGAAGAAGTTGGTGTGGGTTTTGGTTGGAGGTGGGGGTTTTTGTAGTGGAAGAAGGTGAGGTGAGGCTGGATTGAGAAAAAAAATCTGAAAAGACCGTTTGTTTGGTTCCTTCTCTAGGAAAGGGCGCAACGGTGAATTGAGGAAGGCAGGCACCGGGAAACAATGGAGAGTCACAAAGGCAGGTGCAGGTGCGGGTGCAGGGCCGGCAGGAAGGAACAGCGGGGTGAAGACGGGGACGGAAGGCACCGATAATGGAGGATGGAGGGGTCAATTGGATCCAGCCCACCCAGCTCTTTCCCGAAAAATGTGACACTGAATTGCCAAAGGGACCAAAGTGGGGCACCTGCAGAAGCAGCAACTTAAGGTAGGTATGACTCTCTCTGCTCTTCCTTTGATCTTGAGGGTATTTATATTTATTCATCTCCTTGCATCAAATCAATTGAATCTTGTATGCTATAACTGCAAAAAATTCATAGAAGGAATCTGTAAAAAGAAAACACCATTTTTGATTTCTTCACAAGGGGCACAGTCTATGCGCTGGCGCACACTGTCCACCTGCTGCCATCTGGCGACTTCATTCGCTAAAAGATCCCGCGAGACAGCGGGTATGGCGCCTACTTCCCCAAGGCCGTGGACGGTACTCAGCTGCTGAGATTCCAGAAGGGCCGCTGAAGGAGGGGTCCATTTTAGTGGCTGTTTGCGCCCCAAAACATGTGAACAGCCTCAGTGTGTGCCCCCACTGGTTCCAACGTCCAACGCCCAACGCCCCGTTCCACGTGGAGATCCGGCGAGACAGTGACGACATTTCCACCGTCTTCTTTCTGCGGCTGTCTCTGGCTCCGCTAAAACTCGACCTCACCCAGCCTGGAGTCAGCACCTTTCTCACCCTCAAGAACCAGCCACACGGGTGAGAAGAGTCCAAGATGCCGCCAAAGGAAGCCGAGGCCACGGCCCAGGACAAGAGTAAGGGCAAGTCGGTTGAAAAGGACGAGGAGGAGGAAAAGGTCGAGAGGTTCTCACCTGAAGAAGAGGCGGTAAGCTTCACACGCTCATTCAACCTCATGAACATCTCAACTGACATTCTCAGTCCCTCCTCGCGGAGGCAAACGCACACAAGACGGAAGCAAACGCTCTCTTCGCCTCCTCAAAATACGAGGCCGCCATCAGCAAGTACGACGAGGCAGTCGCCGTCTGCCCCAACTACCTGGACTACGACCTCGCCGTCCTGCGCTCCAACATCTCCGCCTGCCACCTCAAGCTCGAGCAGTGGAAGGACGCCATCTCCAGCGCCACCGCCGCCCTCGACGGCCTCGACAAGATCGAGAGGGAGGCCGCCCTCGAGCAGGAGCGCCGCGAGAAGGAAAAGGCCGAGGAAGAGGACGTCGAGGAGGAGATTGTCAGCTCCGGCGCAAGCAAGGCCGCCCCAGCGCCGGTGGAGTCCGATGATCCCGAGGAGGCCGCGAGGAAGAAGCGCCAGGAGGATGTGCTGCGGATCCGGGCCAAGGCGCTGATGAGAAGGGCAAGGGCGCGGAGCGAGGAGGGTGGATGGCAGAACCTGGCGGGCGCTGAGGAGGATTACAAAGCGCTTTCCAAGATGACGAATCTGGCGCCTGCGGATCGGAAGATTGTGCAGACGCAGTTGAGGGTGCTTCCCCCGAGGACGAAGGCTGCGCAAGAGAAGGAGACGGCGGAGATGTGGGGGAAGCTCAAGGACGTAAGTGTTGATGGCTCTGAATTGTGAACGAGGCTAACCGGAATGCAGTTGGGTAACGGCATCCTCAAGCCCTTTGGGCTCAGCACCGACAACTTTCAGATGGTCAAGGACGAGGCTACTGGCGGTTACAGCATGAACTTCAATCAGGGCAAATAAACCCTTACATGGTGTTGGCAAAGGGATTGGAAGATTGAGGCACCGACGCGGCTGTCCCATATAATCATACTATCTAGAATAATATGTACATGTTCCGGAGTGTCGATGAATCAAATGATGTAAGGTGCCAGACTGGACGCAACGTGTTGCAGCCATGGAGTCAGAGCTAATGCCCGGATGGAGCAGGTGAAGGATCGTGGATCTAGAATCTTTCGACTTGCGTAATCCTGAGGTTTGTGAGGATCCCAATGATTGATCTTGCACGATAGATGGTGGTTTAGAGAACCCAAGTAGGTTTGTTAAGGTAGGTATATATTTTGGCTGACGCGGAGCGACCTTTCCGGCTACTTTGCCAATTTGTGAAGGAACGCGATCGGTCTTGCAGCCTATTGTTTAGTGTTTACAGCCACCTCTGTTTCTTCCACCGTGGATTTGACGGGCGCCGGCGTTTGATATGTGCGCGGGATAGCAATATTCCTTCCATACCCTCGAAGAGATGAATAGAGAGGGCAAGGGGAAAGCTGCATCAAGGTTCTAACAGCTTGCAAGCCGTCATTTTGTAAGGTTTCAAAGGGCAGGCATTCTCCAACTGATTGCACACAATACACATGACCATCAAAATCAGGAATATTGCTCTCTGTGGAAGCCTGTTTAAATGCTCTTAGATGTAGTGACGGCCCCTTTTGTACACAATCTGATCATACCTTCTGCTGCACAACAGTGTGCTCCTCTTAGGATTGTGCTACACCCAAGACAACGCCCTGAGTATGGGCTTTGACTAAATTGCTTTCCTTGAAGACTATTTATAACCGTGTGTGTGGTGATAATTTGCGTTTGCGTAGCAGCGAGGCAATCGAACGCTTCGAATTTCCCGGTTCTGCAATCACACCTTTCTATTCGAATATTTGCAGACATCTTTCTATCGCTGTTATGGCACTACTTTCTTCTGAAGTTCTATGAATGATCTGCAGATGATCCTATCTTGTCTCTACCTGCGTATTATTCTATTAAATTACGCCAGCAGTTATAGTACAATATGATGAGTCTGTATCCATTTCGCTCGGACTGAATCTGTGTCGCGACCATAAGACAACGATCCCAAGACATGTACTAATCGCAGACTACCTAAGTGGCTAGTATTTCAGAAGATTCTTCGAATGTCAAGTAGCCCAAGTGCAGCTGTCACGTGTTTAGATGATAGTGCTACGTAGCTGAACAGAATCGATATTGCGACACATAATGCAGCTTTAATACTTGGGAAGTGGAAGAAATTGGCCGAAAATGATGGATATGAACTCTCAAATCGAATATTCGACATCACGTAGGTAACGTTGGCACGTAGAGTGATCCCAGAAGGGCAACTAAACAGCACAATGTTTATACTTCGAAACAGATGATTCTGGATACCACGTGTTCTCGTTGTCATAACAATGCGACACCGTTCGTACTTAGGCTGCATAACAGAGGAAGTATGTTCCACACGGCACATGAACAACACAGTATCTTATGTCATGAAGAGCCTTTCTGACGCAAATAGGAGGAAAACGCCACAACCTCGCACAATATGTTGAGGAGCAGCCTTTTCCATACGTAGCAATTGATGAATATATATCGCGTGCTCAAACGCGAGATAATCGGCGTTATGATTCCAGCCCTTGATCATCACGCTAAATACATAGCAACACTTTACAAACGTTGACGAGGGCACCCTGAGAAATGTTCACCAAGAACCTGGATAAAAGCACATCTGTAAACTGGTGAGAAGACAAACATTTACGATTGCGGGTTACCCCCAAGAGACACATCCGTGATGCCTGTATAGCCTATATTTTGCGCCTTACTTGCACAAGCGTATGATTCCGACATGCTCGCTTACTCCGCTCGCAGGTGGTGGTGAGCATAAAATGTGTCACCTATTCCATATTTGGGCTGTCTTATCCCCAAGCAATATGGGCGTCTGGGCTACGGACTTTTCGCTCCGACATTCTTTGCCTCCCCACCCATTTCAGTATAGGCTTCAGCTCATGGCCAGTGTCGCTGTGGCTCACTCCCTTGCATGGTAAGTAGCATGGTGGCCGCTCCTTTTTCTCGCTACTTACGTCTTATTAGGCTGGAATACGTTAACGACTTGTGTCCACACAGCCTCGAAACTGATGGACTCTGAAACATGTTGCTTATCCCATAAGGTCTGCCCCCTTCCTCTATCATTAGCTGGCAGTTGTATGCTTGCTCAAACCAACATCTCAAATTACCAAAGAGAACGCGGATTGAGTTTCACTTTCGAGAGGGTCTAAACTAACGAAGAGAGCAAGTTTATAAGAGTAGAGTGCTTCGCAATGTTTACACACTTTGCCTGAAATATCTTTCAATGCCACCTACAACCGTCAACACGTCACTGATTTCTAGTACTCAAAGTCAGAGAGTAATGACAGAGTTCGCACATAGAACTTTGGTTGGAATAAGGGAGAAACAGTGATCATGGGGGAGGTCGAATGAGCCAAGGCAAGCCTGAGAACCGGTATTAGATCTTCAAGGACGTGTAGATTGCCAGGTGGTCACGTCATTGCACGTTGATGCCGACGTCCAAATCAGTTTGTCGTCTGCTGTAGCTGCAAAACACGTTGTATACTGAGACCAGGACTGAGTGTTGCCCATCTTGACGTTCAGAACGGCGTTGGAGCTGACGCAGTAAAGATTGAGGACCCCGTCGCGTCCTCTCCCGTTTCAAATCACCATCAAGTATCTTTATAATCGACGCGATCAACACAGCACAACACAATCTTGATGGCAAGACGCGTCAGACGCAAAGTATGGCCCTGATGGCGGGCCTGTGTCATGGACAAGGCAACTTTGAGTTATGCCTAAGCTCTCATAGCACAGCAATGTGCGAATATAGGTAAGTTCACGGCATGTTTGACAACATCTTTTTTCTCGTCATTGTTTCCTTTGGCAGCTTATGAGGTATGGGTATTCGTAACTTTTGCAAATCTTTGTCTGGCAATGTAGAACCAACTAGCTTTCTTGTGGTTGAAATAAGTGGCATTCTGTAGCTATCATATGTGTTTGGAGGACACGATTGGTTTCGATTAAGGAGAGAAGAAAGACTTTCCTCTTACATAGCATCGCCCCCTGACATTGAGGCAGTACAAGATGAGACATGGAGCCGTGTAACTTATGCTTACCTTTCGCAATAAGTGATGATGGACTGCAATCCCAGACGCTCTGCTCTCTTGTACAAGCATCATACTCATCCCTTTTACCCCTGGACTCTAGACCAACACAGTCCTTGCCACCCGCTCCATCCAACGAGATCTCCCTCCTCGTATCAACCACCCGAGTCAGACAGCAGTCATCTTCACATTATCTCCCTCTCCCTTCTCCAAACCCAGAACATCTCAGTACATCGCCCATCCGCCACTGGCACTCACAACCTGCCCACTAACCCACGCCGCCTCCTCCCCCGCCAACCATCCCACAATCCTCGCCACCTCCTCCACCGTGCCCACCCTGCTCCCCACCGGCGTCTGCGCCATCTGCATCTCCACGATCTCCCTCGGTATATTCTCCAGCATATCGCTCTTCACCGGGCCGGGCGCCACACAATTCACCGTCGTCCCGTTCCCGCCCAGCTCCCTCGCCCAGCACCGCGTCAGGCCCTCCAGCGCCGCCTTCGACGAGCAGTACAGCCCCAGCCCCGCGAACCCCGCGCGCGCCCCGACGGAGGAGACGTTGATGATGCGCGCGTTCGGGTTGAGGCGCGGCAGCAGCGCCTGGGTGAGCAGCAGCGGCGCGCGGACGTTGAGGTCGTAGACGGCGGCGAAGTCGGCGGGCGTGATGGCGCCGAGGGG
The DNA here is from genome assembly GCA_014705045.1 of Colletotrichum theobromicola. Taxonomy (NCBI): domain Eukaryota; kingdom Fungi; phylum Ascomycota; class Sordariomycetes; order Glomerellales; family Glomerellaceae; genus Colletotrichum; species Colletotrichum theobromicola. The sequence continues at coordinate 237,473 of JABGLZ010000284.1, read as the reverse complement.
CGCGTTGAGCTCGGTGCCGGCGTTGTTGACTAGGATGTCGAGGGTGCCGGAGAAGGCGGCGAGGGCGGCGAGGACGGCGGACGGGGCCGAGGGGGAGGAGAGGTCTGCTTGGCAGGATGTGGCGGGGGGAGAGTGCGGGAGGGATGCGATCTGGGCGAGGAGGGCGGCGATTTTGGGGGTGCTGGAGTCGGAGGTGTAGAGGAGCATTACCTGGGTGTTGTTGGTGAGTGAAGGAGAGGGAAAGGGGGGAGGAAATGTGAGCTTACGGATGCGCCTTTTTGGGCGAGTTCAAGGGCCATACCGGCTCCGAGGCCGCGGGAGGCGCCTGTTACGATTGCGACTTTGCCTTTGAGAGACATTATTGTGGTGTTCTGATGTTGTGGTGTGAGATGAATGCTGGGAAGGTGAGATTACTGCATGTTCTGACTACCGATGCTACGGGCTATACTTATACACAGCCTTTGCGAAAGAAACCAGGCATACAATGTATATTGTCCTACAGGTACGGCTCACCTGCATTATCATGCACGACTTACACCGTGACGGACGTCTCATCGGCGATCCGGGGAGAAACGGCTAAACGCCGACGGGCGATTCTTAACGCCTATGCTGATATGCGTCGGCGATCTTGTATAGACATTCCGGTCGTTGTAAGTGACGCAGGGTGGTAATATTCAACGACCGGGGATGCGATTCTTTGAGCGTCAAGATGTATCGTCTGATATCAGTGTGCGCTCCAGAATCTGAATCACAACCCTAGAACCAAACTCGCAAGAACTCAAATCTTGTTGGGTATATTTTTGCACCTTCTAACCTTCCCATCTCTTTATTTCTACGCCCCGTCAGTAGTCGCCTTGGCAGCCTCCTTCTCCTGCGCCTTCTTCGCCTTCTTCTCCTCAATCTGCTTCTGCTTCTCGAGCTTCTTGAGCTGGTTCTTGGTCATCTTGCCGTCGCCGCCTTCCGCCGACGCTCCAGCGGCACCCTCCGCGGGGCGGACGGGCAGGCTCTTGAGGCTCTCGGACCCGGCCCAGACCAGCGGCCGGCGCGCCATGAAGAGGTCGACCGTGTCCTCGGTGACCTTGGCGCGGCGCTCCTGGAAGGCGGTGCAGTACTTGGCCAGCTCCTCGGCGCAGCGCTTTTTGATCTCGCCCGTGAGCATCTTGCCGGTGCGGTAGTCCTCGCGGATCTGGGCGAGCTCGACGTCGTCGTCGAGGAAGAAGCGGAGGTATTGGTAGGAGACGTCGACTACGGGTTCTGTTAGACACACGACCAAGGAAAGAGGGGAGATGAAACAAACCATCGGGGTCAGCGCCCTCGGCACGCTGCTCCTCAGCCGTGACCTTGCCGCCGCTGAATGCGTACTTGTTCATCTTGTTCTGGATCTGCTTGGGCGTGTCCTTCATGAAGATGGCGCTGCTCTCGATGGACGCGGACATCTTGGACCCGGGGCCCTGCAGGGCGTCGAGGAAGCGCGAGTGCACGAGCGAGGGCTTGGCGTAGCGCAGACCGGCGGCGCAGTCTCTGGTGACGCGGAAGTAAGGGTCCTGGTCGATGGCGCAGGGGATCAGGCAGGGGATCTGCGTGGTGCGCGCCTCGTCGTCGCCAAAGATGTGCGGGAAGGAGTTGGCGAAGGACGAGGAGGCCTGGATGGAGGCGAAGTGGACCTTGCCGATGTTGGACGAGTCGTCGAAGCCGAAGACGGCCTTTGCGGTGTTGACGGTGATGCGCTTGGCGACGCGGGTGATGTTCTTGTAGAAGGCGCCGCCCATGTAGTCGTAGTCGGAGAAGATGAAGGTCCGCTCGGGGTTGAAGCCGATGGCGATGCTACCTGCTGTTAGTGTCCGTCCGAGGAGGAGCACAGCTTGGAGTCTCACATGTCCTTGGCGTTCTCTCTCGTGTAGTGCATAACCTCCTCGACCGTCCTCTTCTCAGAGAACAGGAACTTCTCATCTGCACACGAAGTTAGACCACACCCCTCGCGAGCCATTGGGCTTCGTACCATCAGTCATCATAATCTACTGCAAGTCAGTACACAATGTCAATCTCTGAAGACAGGCTGCAAACATACCACTAGCGGCGCATCAAGCACATCCGACAACCACTTCGTCAGCTGGAATGGGATGACGTGTCCAATGTGCATGCTGTCGGAACTCGGTCCACGGCCTACCGCCTCGTCAGCAATCAAGCCCCCCTCTTGTACCCCTTCCTATCCTTCTCCAAGCTCCAAACGCACCAGTATAGATAAAGAAGGGCTCCTTCTTCTCATAGCGATCGAGGATGAGGTCGAGGTCGCGGTGGGAGAAGACAATCTGCCGGCGCAGAAAGTGGTGCGGCTTGTGTCCGGTGACGCGCTCGAAGCGCTCGAGGAGCGCGTCGTCAATCAGTTTCGTGCCGAACTCGTCGACGATTTTCTGTCGCGTGGCCCCCTTGTTAGCTAACTGGCTTCCGCCATTGCAAACAGGTGCGGCCGAACGGTTCCCCGGGGACGCGACAGGCAGCACACAATGCCCAACTGGCAAGTTCCCACAAGCAGTTTTGCCGTACCTTGTAGTCAATCGCCTTGACCTTTCCATCCTCGCCGACCTCGCCAGACACGTTCCAAGGATCGACCTTCTGTCCGCCGGTGCCGGCGGCGGCAGCAGGCTCCACGGCCTCGACGGGGACCGCGGCGGTCGGCGCTTCGGGTGCGGAGGCCATTGTCTGTTTTCGGTGGTCGAGTGCCCAATCGCTTCGGTCAAAACGTAGGAATCAAGAGGTTTTCGCGGTCGTCGGGGGAGCGGGAGGGCGTGAGGCGTGCGTCGACTTTATGGCCAAATTACCTTAACCCAAAAAGTGAGTCAATGGAGGGGTTCAGTTGACTCCTCCACCCAATTGCGGCTAAAGTGGCACTGTGCAGTGTGGGATTCGGTGTGGGCTCCCCCGCTACCCCGCATACACCGAAGAAGGCCAGTCAGAAATTCGGTGAGCTATCGGTGAAGGGGCTCTTCTTCGTTGTATGTAGCTTGGTACTAAAATAGTCGACGATCCTTCCGGGTCGGTTCCTTTTCCACCTTGCTTCTTTGTCATCCTCTTTCGAATGTTCCAACTTATATATGCCGACGGATCCTATTTGGGTCCAGCTTATTCCACGACAAATCATCTCATCACCGCCTGATTTGTGAAGGGCGCGATGTAGACTAGCAACGGGCGACGACTGAACATGTATTGATGTGTATTTAGGGAACCTAGACGCTGCAATGATGAGAAACAGAATTATATGGGACACCCATCCGAAACTCGTTGAATTATCCTCCACGCCAGCTGCAAACATCACATCAAGACCACCGCCAATATGCCCTCCCCCAACATCACCCTCTACCGCACCAACGGCGCCTGTTCCCTCGTCCCGCACAGCATCCTGACCCACTTCGCCATCCCCTTCCGCGCAGTCGAGATGGAGCCCACGCCAGACGGCACCGACGGCATCGGAGGCCGCTACCGCGCTGCCGACGGCTCGCTCACCCACGAGGAGTACCGCCGCATCAATCCGACGGGCTACGTCCCGTGTCTCGTCGTCGACGGAACGGTCATCACCGAGATGCCCGCCGTGCTCACCTACATCGCCACCCTCGTCCCGGAACAGAACCTCTTCGGCAGGACAGCGGTGCAGCGGGCCAAGGCGTACGAGTGGGTGTGCTGGCTGTCGGGGACGCTGCACGGCTTGGGATACGCTGCTGTTCTGCGGCCGGAGAGGTTTGTCCGGGGGGAGGAGGCGAAGACTGAGGTTGTTGCGAGGGCGCAGGAGGTTATCGATGAGTGCTATGCGAGGATCGACGAGAGGTTAGCAGGGAGGGAGGTTGCTATTGGCGAGGGCTTGAGCGTTGTGGACTTCAAGCTGTACATCTTCTACCGATGGGGATGTAAGGCTGGTACTGAGATGGGCCGGTTATACCCTAATTATGAGAAGATCGCTCGGATGGTGGAGGGTCTGGATGGGGTTACAAAGGTCGTTCATGTTGAGAAGCAGCAGCTAGTTTTCTCAAATTGAAAGCGGGATCTTGAAGAAGAAATACGTTTCCATTGATGGCTCTAAAGAAGTAGCCGAGGCGTCAAGCGACGCTCATGTTTATACATTAATCCATAAGTCGTAGTAATAGTGCACCCGTCTCTTTCCTCCCAAATCTGTTCCTGTTTGAAGCCTCGATATTCAGGTGTACACACTCTCTGTGAACTGGTTTACTTGCAGACCCTTCTCAGCCATCTCGGCGTCTCGCAGGAAGTCAAGCGGGAACCACACGAGATGGCCCTTGATTTGGTCAATCTTCTTTCGCGCATCGGCGGCGGGCATGAATTGGTCGAAAATGTGACCTGACTTAAGTCCCTTGGGTGGCAGGTATCTGTCGTAGTCCTCAAATGTTTTGACTGTAATCGAGTTAGACTTGCGTTGACATTACCGAGTTCCGTGTACTTACTGTGGTCATCGGGGTCGGCGTGGAACAGGTGTCTGAACATCTCGGTGTTCTTGGTCGCTCTCGTCGTCCACATGTCCCACAACTCGTCACTGAGGGGATCCTCGACAAACTTCCAGCTGTCGTCGCGGTCCCATGGGTCATTGGGCAAGTTCTCGCCGGGAGGCTGTGCGTTGATGTCCTTGCTGCCATCCAACTCCTGGGAAGGAAGGAGACCGAGGTGCTCGCGCCAGAGGTAGCGTCGCAGGGATGTCGCGTGCCATCCCGCTTCATACGGCTGACCGTTCATCGTGCTCGTCACATGCTTTGTATCCTCCATGACGATACTCAGCTCGCTGTCGTGGTGGCCAACTTGACTACGGTCGTTCAGATTGCTGGAACCGCACACGACAATGCGGTCATCGGCAATGAGCAGCTTGGAGTGGATGTAGAGCTCTTCCTGAATCCAGTTGCGGATCTCAGTCTCGGGGTCCTCGTCGTCCCAGATTTCCTCCTCGATTGACCCAGAGTTGGCCATGGCGTGGTGAGCGACTGTCCAGACGGTCTTGTGTCCGTTCTCACCCAAGCTTGCCTCGAATTTCTTCTTGGCATCCAACGCGTCTCTAGCCTCTTGAGGGCGGCCGTTTCCGGATTGATCCTTGATGGAGCCCATGTGCGTATCACGCTCATTCGCGACAGGGTCCTTGGTGCCGTGAATGCCAGCACCCATGACCTCTTCGGCCTGCGCGCGCTGAACCTCCAGGTACTTGACACCAGTGTCCTTCTCTCTCTTCTCGACCGCCGAGGTTCTACTCAATCGATCATACGAGCGGAGGTTGAAAAAGAAGATGTGGTTCCTAGGGTCGACGCCTTGGGCTCGGCACTGCTCGAAAATGGAATGCTCTCCACGGCAAATGGACTTGAATTGGTAGTCCATGATGGCGCGGGTACCGGTGGCGGCATCGTCTCGGAGGTCACCGGCGAAACCGGGAATAGCAGGGATGAGAATGATGACGCGGAACTTGCGGTTTTCCTTGCCGGCTCTGACGACAGCATCGACAATGGCGCGGCCGATGGTGTTGTGGATTGGTGATTGCTGGTCTCCAGTGGCCGTGATGAAGAACTGGTTCTCAATGTAGACAAAGTGCTCAGCCTTGCGGATAATCTCAGAGTAGGCATTCTGGATGGAGTGATCCGTCAGGATACCGCTGGACCAGTCGGCGCTTGAGCGGACAATCTGAGCATGCATGGTTCCGCGGTTCTCCAGGTTCTTGGAGCTGAGATCGCTGAGAGGGTGGGTGACGTAGTCACCGACGGGGTGCTTGGGTCTCTGGACTCCTACAAGATCCTCGTCCTCATCCAGCCGGTTCTGAAGCTGGATCCAGTCGAATCGGTCGTCGCGCTTGTACTTGTCACGCTTCACAAAGTTCCAGCGCAGGACGAAGTGCTCGGCAATGTCGTAAACACAGGGTCCAATGACACCCATCGCGACGTCGTGCCACGGCATGCGACCGTACTGCGCCTTGCTAAGCTCATTCTGCTTCCAGTCCTGGACGTTCTTGAAGTCCATGATTCTGTTGTTGTTGAAATCCTGACCCGGCCAAACCTCGTTCTGCACTCCTTCCGGGTGCGCGTCGGCAAGAGGGTGGGTGTTGGTGTCCCAGCGCCCGAAGCAGAGATCGAGACCGCCGATGAAGGCCATCGCATAGTCAATAACGATGAACTTCTCGTGGTGAGCCCAGTAAAAGGTCATGTCGGCGGCGTTCTCAAAGACGTTGTGGTCAGGGTGGCGCATGACTCTGATGTTGCCATATCCAGGGGTACCCTCGGGACAGAGGGCCTGCAGGGCGTGCTTGGTGTGCTCCGAGTTACACGTCAGTGCAGCCTCAACCTCACGGTAAACAATGATGAAGATCTTGACTCCTGCCTCGGCGCGGCGCTTCAAGACCTGGTCCAGTCTCCATTCCTTGTTGTAGTGCGGTGGGCGACGGAGGAACAGCTCGGGCGACAGCCACCAGTCGGCAATGTAGATGGTCTCCTTGGCCTGCTCGAGGGCCTCGGAGACGGCCCAGAAGTAGTTGCGGCCGTCGACATACCACTTGATGAGGTTGCCGTCGCGCTCGGGGAAGAAAGACTTAAAGCGGTGCTCCTCGGCGATCTTGGCGCGCTTGTCGTCGGTCGCCTTTTCGTGCTCCTCGTCGTGGCGGTGATTCGCGTTGAACTGTTGGTGCGCGCACGGGTTAACTCGTGTCTGGCGCTTGCGAATTGAGCAGACCACAAGGGGGAAGGGAGCTTACGAGGTTGGCAAACTTGCCGATTTGGTGCTTCTTGTGGGTTAGGTGGACTTTGGCGTCGTGGAGGTGGGTTCCCTCGAGCTTCTCCTCGAGTTCGCGGAAGGGCTTCTTCAGCTTGTGAAAGAAGCTCTCATTTTCAGTGTTGTCGTCCTTGTGGTCGGTCGTGAACATCTTGGCGACTGGTAGAAGGGCGGCAAACGGGTATCAATTGGCGTTGGCTAGTAGCTAGCTAGATCATGAATTCGTAACGGTATGGAGGGGTATCAAAGGGTTCGCGGGGTAAAGCGAGGGGCGGTGGAGTGGGCAAGCCGTTGCATTCCAGCCAACACGGGATAACGGCAAGCTTGGGCTGGAGCTTGGGTGAGGCTTGAGATGGCAGAGAAGTGTAGACAAGACGGAAAGACGGAAGAGGAGACGGAGGAGGGCGCGCGACAAAAGCTTATGGGAAAGCTTGAAACCAATGGCTATGTCATACAGGGACAGCAGAGAGTCCAGGTGGGCGGGAGTGAGGTCAGATAGCTCGGCCGGAAGCAGAAGGACGTGGAGTGGACTGCAGCAAGGAAGAAAAAGCAGGATTCCACTTTGGAAGGGCACGGAGGAGGCGTGGAGGAGGGCTAAAAGGGTGGGCGGCGCTGGGACTGGGACCGGGACGGTTTTGGTGGTGAGACAGGGCGACGCTGGCGACAAGGCTAGAGTGCCATTCAACAAGCTAGAGGCGGGGCATCTGACGATCCGCTGGGTCGATTCTTGTCATGTCGGAAAGGCGTTATTTGCCTGCTTGCCTCTATGGTCAACATGAAGAAGACCGAACAGAGCCGCGGTGATCCGATGCAAGATTGGAGGTGGTCTTGGCCCCTTGCCTCGATGCCACGCTGTGCTCAGGAACACCACCAACCAAGAGGCTGCAACCCGGGCCGCAAACCTGGAAGCTCACCCTCCATCGGGCCAAGAATGGTAGAGCAAAAGGGCAGAGTGCGGTAGGGCAGGATCCCGCGGGGTGGTACGGATTGCCCCGGCGGGATGCGAAGCCGCGCGTCTTGCGCCTCTTCCAGGGCCATTGGCGATGGCAATTGGTGGCTGGGCATTCCGCTGAGAGAATAGACTCAGACTCGGAGCAGAAGCTCGATCACAGCGCAGACTCTGCAGCTCGCAGTTCGCAGGTTGCGGTTTGCAGCTGAAGGAGGGGTGACGGGTGACAGCAGCGGCGGGGGCTTTTGGTCGTGCATTTGCAGCGTCTCTCAGCCCAGCAAGGGCTCGCGTGCTCCAGCTGTTCGTGGCGGAGGTGCTGCGGTGCTCTAGGTAGCTTCGGCCAGACATTGGGTCAAAGTCATTGGACCTGCCGCATTCGCTCTGGACCGAAGAGGAAAAACACAGATTGGAACAGCTGCCAAACAAAAATTAACGTAAAAGAACAAGAGCCCCGCGCTCGATGCGCCGGTGGCAGGGAAGAGCAGCCGAAGACTCAGATTGGAATTGGTCAGAGCAACCGCTGTCACTGGTGGCAGAGTTGGAAGGCAGGTGGGCTGTTGCTCTATTTTTGTCTTGACGTCATTTGCCAACGCCAGACAGCGGTTGGCTGATGAGACAGAATAAGCGGGGCAACACGACGTATCGATAAGGCAGCGACCCGAGCTGAGCTGAGCTGAGCTACCTGCCTGTCTGGCAAGAACGAGCCTCCCTCTGCTGTTTCTGCTGCTGCTGCTGTGTACCGAACATGTGCAGCTTCCACCGGTCCTTCCAAGCACCTTCCAAGCTCAGAAAGAAGAAAAGATACCAATCGCAGGTGCCGAGTACCGGCTTGTCCTAGTCATCGTACAGCATGGCAAGCCATGGTGCCATCTCAATTGCCCGAAGGAGAGGTTAGTACGACGGAGCCTCTCCGAACTTGATTGATGAGGCTCTCTGACGTCACATCGCCAAACGAACTGGCCTCGGCGACACACGACTGCCCTTGCCATCCTGGCTTGTGAAGTCACCGGCACTTTGGATGGCAACTTGGGCTCTGTTTTTGAGAGGAGGCAAAATTTGCCGAAATACAAGCTTATCTAGCAGCGGCTCAATTTGGGGAGGCTAAATCCATGCACGCTCGGATGTGGTGCTGGCCTCAACTCGGCAGATGCGATGTGCTGTTGCAAAGAGTAGTCTGCCGAATATCGATAAATTTCTAGCGAGTCGAACGAAGTCGCTTTTTCATGCCCGTCACATTATATGCCTCGGATGCTAGCCATGATTGCTTGAAGCTCGCCTTGAGGTGGTCTGGGATCATCACGGCTCCGTCAGAATGAGGCTCTCGCCCAAGTCCCTGGCATCTCAGGCGGGCGTTCGTAGCTTCCGACGCAGACTCAAACTCTGTCAACCTGGGGAACGCGAGGTCTGAGACCTGCCCGCTTAGCGCAAACACCCTAGTTAAACATCATCGCGGGCAGATCGGCCACAGCCGTGGGTGTTGTTGGCCCTTTCCACGTGTTGGTTAAACAGGGATGTCTCCAAATCGTGTATTCTTTCCCACGTGGACGCCTCATTTCCTCCAGCGTCTCACACAAGACAACGTCGCCAACCGTTCGCTTCAACGGGAACTAAGACAGATCTAATTTACTCTCTATTCATCCATCGTCACGTTCATAACAGCCATCTTCAGTGAAACACCAATGCCCGGATGTCGATGCTCTGCCGGTGCTCCTCGCCGTCCATTTCCGGGTCCCGAAACGCACAATGCGCCGCGCGCCTGACCACTGACGTGTCCGAGTCAAAACACTTAATGAGCAGCGGCTCATCCGGCCGTTGCTGGTCCTTGTAGTACCACCGGTGCGCCGGGTTCGCCTTGATGGTCCACGTCTCGGCACGGTGGCGGGGGTAGATGATGGCGCCCGCCACGAGGTCCGCCTCGGCGACCGAGTTCCCGTCGGCGACGGCCAGCGGGTCCTTGCGGACGGTCTTGATGGGCCGCCAGAGGTTGATGATCTGGAAGCGGCGCCCCAGCTGGAGCAGCTCATCGGCCTCGGCGCCGAGGTGGTGGCGGGCCATCATCAGAGCGCCGTCGTAGGACTGGTCGACGTGGGCCTTGTGCAAGGGCCCGCGTTGCTCCGTGTTCCGCTCACCGAGGGAGTGCCAGTTGGCCGGCCCGCGGCGGATCTGGTGGTTGAAGATGACGACTCTGCTGGCCCCGTTGCTGCATGGTTCGGACGAGGAACCACCCTGGTGAGCATGGGTGTATCTTCTCTTGATTGCGACTTGATTGCGACCCACCGGTGTTCCTTACACCGCTCCCACCGTTCCGTCCACTGAGGGCAGTCGGTTCACCAGGGAAGACATAAAAATATGGACTTACATTTCCTTGTAGAGCTTCTCGGCCTCGGGGTAGTACACATTCTTGATGCGCTCCTCGTCTGTAAAGTCCGTCTCGACACTTGCGTGACGGAGGTACTGGAAGCCGTGGGAGTCGAGGGTGAAGGTGCCCTCGTCGCCGGTGACGTCGGTGACGGTCATGGTGTGAGGGATCATTTTCCGCTCATTTGTGACTTTCTGGCTGGTGACGAGGCATGAGTTATCTGTTCTGGTTCACACACGTGTATACATGAGGCCACTGAGAGGTATTCGGGGAGACGACGAAAAGCGCCTTACCCCCCAACGATAACTGGGGGCGGAGAGGATCCATCACCAGGGTCGTCGTAGTAGTTGATGCTGGTGACGATGTTTCGCCGTGCCCGTCCCCCGATTTCTGTGGATTTAATCTGCGCCGTGTCTGGCACAGATGTGACCGTCGATCCCACCGCCATGGTGAATGATGAGATGTCTGCGTTTACCGAATCCCGAGTATCGGTGCTGTTGATCTGTAATGTGAGGTGGTAGCCTAGTGGGAGCTGTAGCGGTTCGTCCCGCGGTGCAAACAGAGTTCAGTTGTTCGTAGGTTCGTAGCGAAGACCCGCGAGCCTCTCGGAGACGAATGGTATATCAGACGAAATCACACAAGGGCAATCTCAGGAACACGATGGTGAGTTCATGATCGGGACTGGGACTGGAGGCTTGCGAGGGGAGACCCTGATCTAAGCCAGCAGCACGGCAGAGGGAAGCCGCCCGACTGGCCGGAGCTCCGCAGTCTCCTTTTTCCGCGACCCCGCGCTGCACCGTGCCGTATGCGTCCATGCACAGTACTCTGTTCCTCTTAGACATGCTGCTACGCAGATGAGCAGGAATGAGGGGTAATCTAGCTGGCACTGTACGGTGTATCAGGGACGCTGGACAGCGACTATTGGCCCCCTCGCCCCACTGCGACAGCTGCAGTTCGATCGCTAGCGCCCTTCTCCAATGGCCCCAGCGGCCCAGTCCAGGCGAGTCCACTCAGGTACTGCGTACAGCCAGCCAGCTTTCCCAGCCTGGAGCCAGCCAGAAAGACACCGGATGCCAGTCCAGTGGCATTGCTGCATTGCTCCAGTGGGGTCGCCAGGCCCTGGACATCGCAGCACCTCCATCGTCCAGTGCAGCATGTCTGAGGTCCCCGCTCCCCGCTATGAGGTGAGCTGCTTGTGGTTGTGGTGGTGCGTGGCTTCCGCAGGCTTGCTTGACCGCCCCTCGATTCCCGGTGCCGGTGCAGTTTCAAGGGACAGCTTGAACTTTCCCGTTTCCATTGACCTCAACAACTTCCCACTACTCTCTTTCCCTTCCAATCTGCTTCTTTCTTCCTTTCTTTCTTTTCCAAGAAACAAGATCCAAACAATCAAACAGACACAATGGCCACTGCTCAGATCCCCCCCGGAGGCACCTACCTCGACACCTTCAAGAAGTCCTTTGTCGACGTCCCCGTTGACGCCGACAAGGAGAATGCCATTGCTACCTCCGAGTTCCTCGATGCCGCCGAGTCTCTGACCACCATCTTCGGTAAGCCCAACACCGAGATCCCATTCAATGCTTCCTTTTCCTGACAAGCTGTTCCACAGATGCCCTCGGTGGTGTCGCTTTCGGCCCCGTCAAGAGCGACATGGGCGGCAACATCAAGGTACGAAACACCCCTCTTTGACGACGCTCTCCCTACCGTCTCCCTATTTGCGAGCCTCTACACTTCCGGCAATGCCTCCGAGTACAAACAAACAATGGCTGACCTATTTTCGACGTACAGAAGATCCGTGACCGTCAGCTCGCCGCTCCCGGCGAGTCCGCCAACCTCCAGGAACTCGTCAAGAACGAGCTGGCCACCAAGAAGCACGTCGCCACTGAGGGTCTCCTCTGGTTGACTCGGTAAGAACCCCTTACGCACTTCACGACGAGAGAAGAAAGAGAGACGCTAACAGTATTGTTCGCAGTGGCCTCGAGTTCACCTGCATCGCCCTCAGCCAGAACGTCGCCAAGGAGTCCGAGGAGCTCTCCGAGTCCTTCCGCAACGCCTACAGCACCACCCTCAAGCCCCACCACAGCTTCCTCGTCAAGCCCATCTTCAGCGCCGCCATGAGCGCCTGCCCCTACCGCAAGGACTTCTACGCCAAGCTTGGTGACGACCAGGACAAGGTCGCCTCCCAGCTCCGCGTCTATCTCGCCGCTCTCGAGAAGATTGTCGGCATTCTCAAGGGCTTCCTCGCCAGCAAGGACGCCAAGTGGTAAAAAGCACAGTCCTCTTTGATATGAACATAAAGAGAAAGGAACAATGGAAACAAAATGAGGATATCAATGGCGATATGATGTAAGAAACAGCATGTCAGCCTCGGCTGCGGTGCGAGTACATCGTCAGCTACGAGGCACTTTACGCAGCCTAGAAATGAATCACGCCGTCGAAAACTCGGACAAGGCGTTCTTTGATCAATCATCGACCAACACAATGCGCTTGTCAATACACAATGCTCTTTGAGGTCTCCAAGCATGCTGAATTGTGCCCCAGAACGGCTAACCATATAAGCTCTCCCTCCCTCTCTCTCTCTACCCAGTCTTCCAGTCGGGTAACAGCATTAACGACAGCAGAACCTCGGACTCTTATCAACCAAAACCAACAAGAACGCACTTGACCAACCCCCACAATGCCACAGAACACCATGACAAGGGTCTCGGGCCTCAACGGTGCCATGGGCGACTTTCAAGTCAGCCTGCCACCCGAGCTTTTTCTGCGCATCGCCGAAGAATTAGGATCCATAATCATGAGCGATACGTTTCAAAAGCAGTTGGCTGAAGATGCAGCGAATGGGTCTCTGGCCGAGGACGATTCTGAGCAAAACGTCGATCATGCGGTGAGGCAAGTAACAGTCTACCTGCAGGAAACTCCTACCATGTCCATGCTCCGGGCCAGCACGGTCGACCGGTATTTTCGCGAAACAATTCTGTCAATTGCTCTCAGGTGGGATGCTGAGAGTGAGAATCCCATCGCCCTCTACTTCGCCGCTTCCAGAGGATACGCAACATTACTGAGGAATGCCTTGAGACAACCAGGTGCGAACCCAAACTACATCCCAGGAGGTTTCGGTCATGATGCAATGCACGCCATTTATATCGCGGCATACATGGGCCACTTGGAGTGCGTCGACCTGCTCCTTCAGGCCGATGCTGGTATTGAAATGTTTTGGCGTTCCCCGATACAGAGGTGGCATGTGGCTCCGCTGGTCGAAAGCTTTACCACGCAACTCCGGAATGCGATGAATATCAATCGTTTTCCTATTGAGTCGCTTCTTCATGCGGCCGTGCTGGCGCCCAAAAACGCCGCAGAGATTGCCATGTTGATACTTGAAAAAATCCCACAACGAACCCAGGACGATGACGATGTCATCACCGCCGAACGCGAAGCAGAAATCTTTGCTGATGCAAAACTCTTCGCTCATGCCGTCGCTTTGGATCTCGTCGTTCTGGTTGAACCCTTGTTAGCTCGCGGGGTGTCACTAAATCATGGAGGCCCAACCTTCCTTGATTCGAACATTCCCGTCCTTCATCACGCCGTTTCTGCGCAGATGGTACGCAAACTTCTAGATGTCGGAGCTTCCGTACTGACACCTCGCAAAGTCGGTCTCAATGCGTTACACGCCGTTTGTCTTCGTCAGAAGGACTGCGGGTCTGCTGTACAGGAGCTAATCAACAGGGGAATCGACGTGAATGAGACCACAGGTGGTGGGCCTGAACGTACCCTTCGAATTGCAGCCGGTGGCGCCGTCAGCGATATGTTGCAGAGGATGATTCCTCAGACGGCACTGAACCTCGCTTGCCGGCAGCTCAATCTTGCTCATATCAAGATACTCCTCGACAACGGTGCCAATCCGATGGGCACAAATCACAACATTGACGACTACAAGAACTTTGTACACGGTGAATACTTCCAGGTGTCGCCACTTCACGACCTCTTCCTTCCGGAAAGCCTGCATAAGAACCCCATAGTTGAGGACAAGGCCAAGATCAGCGAAGCCATTGTGGGCGCCCTTGAGCAATTCTTCACCCGCAACGGCCAGGTGGCTCTTCAACGTGCACACCGGGTTGGCAACCAAGACAAAGTCACACGCAACTCTCATCGGGTTGGCAAGATAGACCGAGAGTTCTGGTACACGCTACAGCACAGAAATAACTACAACATTGTCGGAGAATATACCCCGCTTCAGCTCTTTTTCATGCAGCCCCTCGTTGACGACCCAGCTATACCAGAAGCAATGTGGAATGCATGCGACATCAAGAACCAGATCAACGATATAATCAAACCTTTTTCTGTCACCCCTTTGATCGCTCTCCTGAGCCACCGATTCGATCACCGCGTTGGGGACCTGAACTTCTATCGCCACAGGCTACTCAGGTGGCTGCTCCAACACGGGGCCAACCCCAACTGGGCTGACAATGAAGGCTTCAGCCCGCTTCACTACGCGGCATTCTGGCTCGATAAGAAAGCCATCGAGATTCTTCTTGAATTTGGCGCCAAAACTGACGCTGAACACCCGCCCGGCTGTCTTTCGCCCCTTGACGTTGTGCTCGGTGGCGTCTACAACAAGAATCAGCGAGACGCTTTACAACACCCGATCAACGACAGCCTCGACACTGCCTGGAAGACGATGGTCAGACGCGTTGATCAGGACAACGAGGACATATACGGCCTCGGAGATGCCATCCTTCGCTGGGACATTAGCAACCAGTTGCCAATGTGCGCTCTTCCAAACTTCGAGCTCAACCCCAAGTACGCCTTTGACAGCTCTAACCCCCCAGCTCACATGAAGGCCCAGCAATTGCTCCCGGAGCTTCAGAGGAGGATGAATGAGCGCAAGAAGAGAATCGTGGATATTTTGCTCCCGCAGATGCCGCAGTTTGGCGTGAGCCGAGACCCGAGCCAATTTCTTCTTCATCAACGTCCCTACGACTTTTCTCCTACCACGCTTGACTGGGCGTGTGCGACGGGCCAGAGTAATTATGTGATTGAGAAGCTGTGCGTGGCTGGCTACAAGATGGGTTACATGGTCCCCAAGGCCCCGTTTCTGTACATGGACTTGAAGGCTATGCAGACGAATTGGACTGAGAGGTGGTCGGAATTGTTGGGCGTATACCCTCAGGCAGTGCCTGCCAATTTTATTAGGAATCGGCAGTAAATGAGGGTTTCGACAGATTGGGAGTCGTGTTCGAATATGTAGGCGGGCTGGCTGGCTTACGGGCGTGGTTCATCATGGAATAGGCGTCTGTGTTGGTTATTGATTCTAGTTAAGGTGCAGTGGAACAATGTGTGATGACGGTTTCAGTTCATCAGGCGAAGGTAGGCGAAGAACGCAACCATAGGTACGATCAACTCGAACAATGATAGCATGAATGCAACGAGTATGCAACTTGATCACAGGTGATGCTGGCTAGACTTAACTGCGGAGAAGCCGCGTGGAGGACTCTCAATAAGTGATGGAGGCTTCTGAGGATATGGCACCACGCCGCGTTGTTTTAATGGCAGAAATTACTTGAGAAGAGAAGATAGGCTGCCTTGCTTCGTGATGCTTCAATGTGACAAAAAACCACAAAAGGATGGAAGCTTCTGACACACTTGGAGTATTTCTCATACCATACTGGCAGATACAGTAGACACAATGAAGTTGCCTCTGATTAAGAATGCAGATTCTACATGCCCTCGATCAGGCCTTCTTGGGGACCGCTGGAATATTTCATTCCGAACGGGCTGCCTTCATGCGCCCAGAATTGTTGTGTAACCAACCACGTAGTATTTTTCATACGTGTTCCGTGCTAAGAAATGATACTTCCAGCAACTAGAATACCTCAGCAGCCCTAGCATAGCCACCTAGAAATGAAATAAAACGACGCAACACATGGGTGCATGTGTTCTTCACATCATTCGGTCGCGCCTGAAGAAGAAAAGTCATGGATATATCCTGATAACAGCTGCGAGCTTCTGGAGAGCCGAGATCACCCATGAGCCTGTCTTGAAATCTGAGGGCCGCAATTTTTCCTGATGAAGCTAATAACCCCGCAATGGCCCAACCAACAAGAGCATTATATGGAGTTGGACTGGAAATCTTCAAGCTCTGACTCTTTCGAGCTACACCACGAGTTTCTTCACAACAGGACTGTGAAGTAAGTGTTGACGCACTGCGGAACCATTCATCATCACCGTCAACTCTCTCGCCGATTCTGTGAAATTGCGTACTCTTAACCTGGCAAGATAACGCCTCTTACATGAAAACCCTGGGGTCATTTCAAGTTTGGCGGTGTGTCTGACACTGTCTGGTCGAGAAACCGATCAAGCTGTGTTCTGCCCAAAGCTAAGGGATGCCACCATACATGTCTTATATAGGACTTTAGGCAAGACATCCTACCTCGCCTTTTGCTACTTCAGAGCCTCAGGCATATCAGAAACACCAGCAGTTTGCAGAGCAGACCGCTACTCCCTCAGACCGGCACTTCTTTCCGGCACGACTCGAACGTTGTTCAGCCATCAAGGCATCGGAGAGGAGTGCAAGAATACGATCTCAAGCGGAGGGGCCCTGTTGACGGAAGAATATCGAATCATTATGAGTGAGACAGATTCTCCACCGTCATGGGCAAGGCTTGAGAAGTGGCATTGTCTACACCGCCTCGTCTATATACGCGTCGCTGGACAAGTTGGCAGGGGAAACGGAGGACGAGGGGGGAAACGGCGCAAGAATGGTATTGCCCGGAGAACTGCCAATAAACGAATGACCTAGTCGAGTCACGCTACATCATGAATAGGTCTATAGACCATCATTCAAAAACACATTGCCATGAAACGTTCTGATCCGTGTCATTTTCATGGTGTAAGTGCGTGTTTTACATTGTTGAAGTAGAATCTTTTGGTGACAATTCCTTGTGGCAAAGCCTTATTAGGCAAGGCGGCGGGAGTCAACCGTTACGCTGGCTTTCTCAGCCCTTTTCCTAGCACTCACAGCAACATAGCGCGGTCAATGTTTGTACTAGATAAGTTCAGTTACATAGCTCTTGCTGTGTATCAAAGCTCAGTGTCGAGATAATCACATCTAGTGTTCGAAATTCTGTCTGTTTGAGAGGTAAGGGTGGAAAACGAAGAAAGCGGCTCAGGCGTCGATCAATAAGACTATGGTCATTATCTGTCTATCAGCTCTCTCATCGCTGTCTTCCTTCGTTACGTATGCTGTCACCGGACGACTAGCTACGATTGCGCCACGACGTGAGGGTACTAAAACTCCATCTACAACACCCAAGCAAAGGCTCTGCCGTTCAGCCGGAATCGAAATCAGCGCACTGACATGGGAGTTTAAAGAAGAAGAAATCTAGAACAGGCCATGCGGCTTAAGATTGCGGGACTTTTGGAAGCGCCACCCTAATCATTGCGATGTGATGATTTTCTAGATTCACTGACTCGGGGATACGCGGGGGCATCCATAAGGCTATCAGACTGGTGGGAGACCCGGTGACAAGGGTTGACGCCCCGTCATATGACTAAAAGAAAGATCGCTTGCGATTCTAGATCACGAGACTTATCAGAGGGCCCGACTGCGTGTAAGTGTATGCCTCACTCTTCTCACAACTGATAGCTTCAAACGCGATGTGTTGTAGACTGAAATCGACAGAGGTATACGGTGGCCTACGCCGTTGAGTTGACACTGAGCCAACTAGCTTGTTGCAGCACTTAAACGATCGTTTGCAGCACTCTCCGCGAATCGGATATTCTTCCAAACCTCATTATGCTGAGGTCCCTCTACGTTTCCGTGCAGTCAAAAGTTGCAAATTACCCGGACTTCGCCATGTAGTTGCCCGTATACGAATATTAGCTAAGACGGAACTTTCTCGCTGAAACCATGACTGGTGTTCAAGAAGGCGGAACCAGGATATGCTGTGTTGCAGTTTGAAGGAAGGACGCAATAATAAGGGGGAGAGCGGGGAACCCATTGCCTCGCTTACACCCAACTCAGTTGATGTGCGGAACTACGGGAACATCCCGAAGATCGAATGCCAAAGACTATCTTTGTGTGAGTGAGTCCAGAGCGCCGGTGGCAAGATGCGAAGCAATTTCTCATGGTGGATTGTGACTTCGTCGACTGATTCAAGCAACATGATTGCTAACGAACTCGAGGGACTGATCATCCACTTCTAGGCCCATACACGGAGTTAAGTCGATGATTCGCGGGAATATCTACCATAAGTTCGGTTGGCTACAACAGCTGGGTTGGGCTGAAGCGTGGAGTGGGAGATGTCCCGTGGCTCGCCTGGAGTTGCTCTTAGCCGGGCTGACGTTCCCACCCGTCTCGGTTAGAGAAGCAACAAACGCGAAACCGACGGGGGTAAGGCCTACGCATGTCTACGGAGCGACTTTCCTCCTCTCGCCTCGAAGAGAAGGTCAAGTTGTTTGCTGACATTTTCTGACTGATGCGACTGTCAATATCTGCTGTTGGGGGCATGTGAAGCCTGCGGAGAAAGTCTAATATGTTTCCTAAGATTGCATAGTTGGGATACCTGGAGCAGCGGTGAGATTACCAACGGGATGATGATGGCCTCCGAGTCTGGAAAAGCCCCCTCCGCCATCCGGCAGAAGGAAGCCGAACCACTGGGTAATCCGGCATGTCCCAGAAAGCATTTGAGATCAGGAGTGTGTATGTACAGGAGGAGAGGTCCTTGCGATAATCATCGTCGGCTGGCCGATCATGGAATAACCCAATGCAACGACACACCAAGACGAATATGGTTGATCGACCGGGAGAATGCGACCTAACGAACAATGACGTTCCATGGAAGGGGAAAGGCTCACGATGCACGCTCCTCATCGCGCCAAGCCCTGCGACGGAAAAGGAGCCGTGGGAGTGGCCACGGCGACGTTACAACTTTGTTGATGGTGGAGAGACTGGAGTCGCTTGGCGGGAAATTTTTAAAATGATTCGGGATTAGCGTCAGGGGCGGGATGGATCATGGATGGGCTTCTCTCAGATCCCTGCGTGCAGGTTCGTCCTGTCCCTCTGGCACGACGCAGGGGTCCTGTCTGGAAGAGGAGGATGATCATTGCACTGAGAGCTGACCAGGAGGACGGACGGGGTCGACGTGACGGTCTAGATTTTCGGGGATTTTTGATTGTTGGGAGGGCGAAAAATGCTGATGCCAATTAGATTGGGTAGATTGGAGAGGAGACCTGGGCTGATGGGTTGTTCTTTGATTGGGGATGATTTGCAAGGCGAATTGCTCCGTAGTGCGGGTTTAGCTGAGAAGGACGAGCGAGCGAGCGGCTATCTGCAGGATGACCCATGGAATCACAGAGAATGGTTCGGGAAGTTTGTTGTCTTGTGTGTGGACTGTGATGTCAGGAATCCGGGGTTGCGTCGGAGGCGTGTTGGTGATATATGAAGAGTGCTGGAAAAAGCATCGAAGACGGCGCTTAGGAGTTTGAGAGAGACAAGAGAGTGCGCGTCTGTCTTTGGGTACTGAGGTGTTGTGACACGATGCATGCAGCTGTCATTCTCTCATGAGAGACATCAACAGGATGTAGCGGAATTCCCATAGAGCACCATCATGTTCGTCGAGGCATATCCGCAGCATCCGCGGAATCGGGTCACTGTCAATCTCGAATCATCATTTCGATTTGCGTTGGCTCCTCCGGAATTTCGTAGCTAAACGAGAACATCAGTCATCATCCCAAGGTGCATAGCGCCAATAACGAACGCCAATTAAGATGCGACTCGGTAAAGCCAACCGCCCAGGCGACCCCGGGCGACGCTGACAGCCGCGACAAAGGGTGATTCCTACCGCCGATTCCTCTCGTGGTTCCTCCCGTCAGGAGGATAGGATTAGGATTGAACGACATGACGGACACAACAGATACAAGATCCTGTTCCATCAACAACGCCTGATGGACAACAGCATTTTCATTCAGCTGAATAGTGATGATCATGTTACAGTGCCTCTTTCCCCAGACTGCTAAGTCAATCTTCAATTAGCTTAACCTGTAGAAGCTACAGCAAGTCTACACTAACAACACTAACAACACGAACAGCACCAAAGTCGGGCCAGGGCTTGAAACGAGACCCAAGTGCTGGGGTGACCCATTGGTGGAAAAGGACGGCGCCACTCCACCCGTTTGACATGAATTAAGGAGGGACGGGAGGCGCTCTCTTTTCTGCTTTTTCTGAAGCTCTGCAGCTCTTGGTAACAACAGGGACCTCGAAGGGGCGCTACAGCGCAGACGAGGACACACAGGAGCCTGGACAACTCGCCTGGCCGCCGACCCCTTCCACCGTGTTGCTCCGGGCCTAATCGTCTGAAGTTGAGGAATTAAGATCGGGTGTTAAGACCTTGGGATGGCGCGGGCGATGTGCAATGCCGCGATTGATGCCACCCAGGGAACAAAACTTTAGTCTGTACCTTACTCTAATAGGGCACCCCGAGGCCCAGGCCTGGTTGGAGGGAAACGAGACAGCCGTCGACGCATAGAAACAGCGGGAGTTTAACACAAAGTAGAGATGAAGTCAGCGTGAGGGATCCCCAACAACAACAGCCATCGCCTGTCAATGTCAACGTCAATGTCAAGTCAGCAAGCAGGCAGCACCACCACCTGATGTTCTGACAATGACCCGACCCCCCGGTTTACGTGCTAGAGCCATTCTCGGTTGGCGTTTCTGGCAGACAAGCCCCAAGCCCAAAGAAGCCCAGACGGCAGAGAGCTCGAAGCCACCCCGGGCCGCTGGTGGGGAGAGACGAAATTGCACCCTCCGCCGCGTTTGTGGTGGTGAAACGGCCAGGGAGATTTGACCAGCCCAGGATCGTGCTATCTTGACTTACAACTCACTTTATTCACAGAGAAGAGGGGGGCACAACTCGGCTCAGGGCTGCGCAGCAGCAATACGGACGGGCCCTGGACCCGGCTTTGCCTCGTCCCCCCCGATGCCTTGCCTTGTCGCTTGCTGTCACCGTCCGACGAGGCGGTCCGCCCACAGATTTGTGGATGTTGGATGGGCTGCTCCATTTCACCTGTTGGCGACTTATTAAATGGAGGGAAACACCACACCTTTCGTTCGCAGATAGGACTCTCTCTCTTCTTCTCTGCCTCAAGGGATTGTTGACCATCCTTGCCCAACCGACACTCTTTTTTTTCACATTCGTTCATTCATTCTTTCCAAATAGGCTCAGTCCTATCGCAGCAAACCAAACGAAACATCACGAAGACAGTATCCGACTGTCAACCAACAATCCGACCGATTTTCATTCTTTTTTTTCTAGGGTGACTTTGAAAGTTCCTGCTTTTAGCACGCGATCAGCAACATGCACTTCCTCTCCATCCTCGGTCTCGCGGCCGTGGCCGTCGGCCAGCTGACCTCGTCTTCCCTCGAGAAGCACGTCGACTCCGTCACGCTCAGCAAGTCCTTCAACCCCATCAAGGAGGCGTACTGGACCGGCTACCCCCACCACCGCCGCACCCCCTTCGCCGTCTCCCCCGATGGAAAGTCGGCCTACCTCGCCTACCTCGACTCCTCCGAGACCGGTGTCCACATCCAGCCCATCGACCCGACCACCTTCGCCGCCACCGGCGACCTGGTGACCATCTCCGGCGGAAAGGAGGCCGGCGGTCTCGTTGCCCACAACGATGGTTTCGCCATCCTCACCAACGAGGCGCTTTCCGGCGTCACCGACCCCGTTGCCGTCCTCTACCGCTACACCAACGGCAAGGAGACCTTCAAGACCTACCTCGGCGGCCCCGACGTCGACCAGGGCCAGGCTATGATGTCTCCCGACATGAACGGTGACCTCGTCTTCTCCGAGAAGGCCGGCTACTACGCTGCTTACATCGTCGTCACCGCCTACCAGGGTGACGCCACCGGCCACTTCGGCGATGCCATCCGCTACATCGACACCACCGGCAAGCTCACCAACATCGCCGGCGCTTCTTCCTCCTGGGGCTGCTCCCACAACACCGGTATCGCCTTCGAGGCCGCCGACGAGGCTCCCTTCGCGTCCCTCTGCGCCGAGGACCAGGGTGCCATCTGGCTCAACACCAAGACCCAGGGCATGACCAGCGACGGCGTCAAGGTTTCCAACGAGCACGTCATCAACGGTGGCGCCAACGAGGCCATGGGAGGCATGTCCGGCTCCTACAGCGTGCTGGCTCGCTTCATCGGCGCCGACTCCTACATCTTCTCCTGGGTCTCCCGTGGCGCCAAGGACCTGACCGCCAACGAGTGGATGGGCAGCGGCTACACCACCTCCAAGAACCGCACCAACAACCGCAACGTCGCCATCGCCCTCTTCTCCGACAAGAACACCCTCGTCGGCGACCAGGCCACCTCCGAGGTCGGTGCCGCTGACGGCGACAAGCAGGTCAACTGGATGACCTCCGGCGCCAACGACTGCTCCAACGCCCACGCCGCCGCCTTCGACAGCTCCAAGGCCCTCGTCACCTGGGAGGAGATCTCCAACCCCATCTGCGACTTCGACGCCATGGGCTGCAAGGGCACCTTCGCCGGCACCAAGTTCCAGATGGTCGGCAGCGACGGCAAGAAGGTCGGCGAGGCCGTCTCCGCCGATGACACCTACGTTGCCGGTGACATGGTCACCATGTCCGACGGCCGCATCTGCTGGCCCTACGTCTCCATGGACTGGAAGCTCGACGGCCCCGTCACCGGCTCCCCCGTCTCCAAGATGTCCTTCGCCTGCATGAGCGGTGGCTCCGGCTCCGGCGGCAGCGCTTCCGCTGCCCCTGCCTCCTCCGCGGCTGCTTCCACTGCTGCCCCCGTTGCCTCTTCCGCCCCTGCCGCCGTCTCCTCCACCGAGGCCGTCGACGCCGTCGCCACCTCCGCCGGCTCTGCTGACCCCACCTTCGCCTCCGGCGCCGCCCCCGAGCCCATCTTCTCCACCATCTCCGGCTCCGCCCTCCCCAGCTCCAGCGCCCCCGCCGCCTCTGCCCCGGCCGTCGTTTCCTCCTCCGCGCCCGCTTCCGTCCCCGCCGAGACCCCCGCTGCCGCCGCCTCTTCCTTCTCCGCCCCCGCTGGCGCCCCTGAGCCTTCCTTTGTGACCGTCTCGGCTGACCCCGTCGCCTCCTCCGCTCCCGCCGACACCGGCCTGCCCGTCGAGACCATCCCCGACGCGCCCGCCACCTCCGCCGCCTCTGCCGACCCCGTCGCTACCCAGGCCCCGTCCTCTGCCGGTGCCTCCAAGACCCGCAAGCACCGCACCAAGACCCGCAAGGGCCCCAAGCCCACCAAGGGTGCTGGCAAGCCCGGCGGCCAGGGCTGCGTCAACCGCACCACCATCCACACCGTCTATGTCACCAGACGTTAAGTGGTACTCCCATGATGGAGGAGCGAGAAGAAGGAGAAGACGGAAGATAAAGGGTTAGGTGAAGGAATGTAGGGGAGAGGCTACGCGTCACTTGCTGCCGTGGTGAGGCCTACCTTGCTTCTGGGGAAGATTCCAGGATTGTAAGATGGAGAGAAGGACGCGCGCCAACAAAAAGCACAACACTCTCTGGAAAAAAAATAGGTGAACGGATTGGGCTTGAATGAGATTCATGTACATACTATGTACGATTTGTACACAATTTTCCCAACTTACGTCCTGCATTCTCCGTCCTCGTTCACTTGGATGAAGATGGAAGGATGCAGCGACACGAGTCAAGGCCAGTGGCCCTTTTTCAGCAATTGAACCAACTCAGTTCATCACCGGTTGTCGGGAGCATTTTGCACCCAAGACGTCATTTCCCTATTCATCATCGCCCCCTTGTGAATGATTTTATCTGGGTGCGAAGCACTCGGACTCGCACATCAACCGTCAGGTGAGAGAACCACCATCTCCACGGCTCCTTGGCTTTATTATGCGGGCCACTGGGGCCACGGAAGAGGCCGAATTGAAGCTATTGATTTCTTAAAAGACGGATTAGGAAGACGATGGATGCTTTTGGGAAGAACGCGAGAGCGAAATGTGGTACGGCAGTCGGCAATGTCGTCTTTTGCCCCTCTGTGAGCTGTGATAAAGCATAACCGGCGAGTCGTGAAGCTTTGTGAGAAACGATAGAACGCCAACACGTGTTGGTGAGAGCGGGAAATGAGAGAGTGGCATTCGGACTCTATCACCGAGGGTAAATCGGCCAATATTTCCCCATAAATGATACCCTCCCCCTCTTTCTTCTCACCGACAACCAGTTAGATTCCGCAACTCAACAGACGCCAGCAAAACTCCATCCAAATCCCGCCGTCCAAGCATCGGCCATCCTCTTCTTCCAGAGAAATAAGAGGCGGCCTAAACACCCTGAATGGACATCCAGCGGGTCCCTCCCTGTGTTCCTGTGTTCCTGCGTCCGAGCCCCCCCTGCAACACACCAACACTCACACACACTCATATGCTGCCTCCAGGGGCATCTCCTGTCAGCAACGCCGATGATGCGCCGTCGTTGGGGGCTATCGCTGACAGCTGAGGGGTCCTCGTGGCCTGAATGGTCCAAAGAGCACGTCGAAGCCACGCTTTCTGCAGGGAACACGGGGCGAACAGGCACCCCGTCGCGGCCGTTTGTCCCCTAATTGGCCCAAGTGAAAATGGGAACTGCCCCAATCGTCACGTCCAAGCCAGCGGGATGCGCGGGATTCACATTGATTCAATCTACGGCCCACGATATGGCATACTCATCGGCCAATGATGTGCTGTAGAAGAATGAAAGATGCCATCCCTGGCCGCTGACGACGTCTTCTTCGGGAAGGACCCCTGGCGCAGTCTAGCTCGAGATGTAAGTCGCCCTCTTCGTCCACCTGATTCATACCTGACGGCGGCGGCGGCGCATCGTCCACGACTCCATCACCAACAGCCCTCGAACCCCTCGCCCTCTGCCAGAAAAGAACCCTTTTGGTGCCAATTTGTTACCGATTGAGAACCTGAACGGCATTCTCCGTCAGAATCGCATCTCAAATCGTCCGCCGAGGCGGCACCAAGTCCCGCCCGCGGCCATCATCCGTCTTGTCGTCGACTTTGCGCCCATCACGGTGCGCCCAAGCACCCCAAGATCATGAGAAGCTAATGCAGGAACGTTGCATTCGTCATCTACCAATCCTCCTCTTCCCCTCCTCTTTGCCCTGAGAACCCCGGTCTCGTGGGAAGGGTACCAGATAAACTCGTGGTCCTGACTGGCCCTCACGCCATCTCCTGCCGCGTCCTATCCCCATCCAGCCGTCCATTGATGTGAGCCACACGCTTTTTGGGTTCTTGGAGAGAAGAGTATGCGCGGCTCTGATTGCCGGCACCATGCGCCGTTAGCGGCAGCTCAATCTCAGTTACCATGTGTCCATCATCTGAAAGGGGGATAGTCGTGAGAACTTGGAGGGTAGCACAGGTGGAAGAGCAAGACGATGTGCATCCTGCGAGTGCTCATATAAGGCCTAGTGGCCGCCTCTCCCGTCGATGCCCTTGGTGTTGAAGACGCAGCAGCACCTGTTTGTTGGTGATCTCGCGATCCTCCAGTCATTCGTTGACCCCTGCCCAGCCAGCTCAAATTCTGAGTGAGCGTCCTGTCTTTTCTTGATACCCTCAGCAACAATTGCCAATACCCTCTTTATTTTCTTTACTTTGATACCCACACACTCATTAAACAATGGTCCGCTCGAACATCATCGGCCGCCTGATGGCCGCCTTCTTCCTGGCCTCTGGTGTAGCCGCTCACGCGGAGGGATGTAGCTGTCACGACGACGGTGTAGTGCGCGTCACTTACATCGTCGTCGAGATGCCCGAGCAAGAACCCGAGAACTTCCCGGTCTACTCTACTCTCCCCCCTTCCACCACCCTCCAGACCATCGCCACACCTGTTCCAACTGGAAAGGTCACTGCCCAAGCCGCCCATGTCATCGAAGACATCCCGGCCTATGAGCCCGTCGCCGCGAAGCCCGAGGCTCTCCGGCCCGCCGAAAACACCACACACACCTTCGGTCCCACCATCGCGCCGGGCATCGACACAAAGGACCCCGTCAACATCGTCCCGGCCAAAAATATCTCGCTCTACTACTCTGCCGCCGAGGCCGAGGAGCAGGGCTCCATCAACATGACCCTCGCCCTCAACAACCCTGCCGTGGTCCTGGAGCAGGTCGACGCCGTAAAGAGCGTCGTCTGCGACGACAACGAGCTCACTGTTTCTTTTTCTGGCTCCGACGCCTTTGACCAGGCGGTCAGGGACTGGTCCGAGTCTGACGAGGGTTTCATTCTCATCACGAACCACATGGGCAACTGTGACGCCGAGTTTGAACGCGGCTTCTTCATGGCCACGGGCCTCACGTCGAGCAGGGATGACCTCTCCATCACCGTCGCCGCCTCCAAGGAGGAGCTGACAAACATTGCCGGCCAATGCGAAATGTCCTTCTCCTCCCTGCCCGCGGCCACGCTCTCCAAGCGCCTCACCTTAGATCCGAGCGTCTCTATCTCCTTCTCCGAGGGTCTCGCCGATAACACCGTCCTCTTCAGCGACGGCCAGTACATCAACGTGACCGCCGACGAGGCATGGTTCTCCTCCACCATCACCTTCTCCGGCTACCTCAAGTACAACTTCTGGGGTTTCAAGCTCGAGGCGCTGTACTTCGACCTGGACACCGCCTTCGACTCCGCCGTGGGCCTCTCCGTCGACGTCGCCGCCGCCTACAGCCACCAGCTCAGGTACGCCCCCGACGAGCTCGCCTACTCCCTCGTCTCGGTCCCGGGCGTCGTACAGCTCGGCCCGGGCGTCGCCTTCGCCGTCGGCCTCGACTTCGACGTCTCCGCCGCCGTGGGCGTCACCGCCGGGCTGAGCGTCAACCTGCCCGACGGCAACGTCCACCTCGACCTGCTCGACAGCAGCAAGTCCGGCGCCACGGGCTGGGAGCCCAAGTACAGCAGCTACGCCAACATCACCGAGGCCGCCGACGTGCGCGTCGACGCCTCGGCGGACGTCACCGTCGAGCTGGCCATCAAGCTGCTCGGCGGCCTCGTCGACCTCAGCTCCGGCCTGACCGCCACGCCGGGCTTCGACAACCGCTTCAAGCTGCGCGGCGAGCAGGACCTGGGCGTGGCGGGCAACTTCACCAGCGCGCCCGCCGCTAGCGCCGAGGTCCCCTCGGACGGGCTCGTCTGCGCCGAGAAGAATGGTGTCGAGCTTGCGACCGACTTCTATTTCAACCTGACTGCGTTCGCGACAAAGTTCTGGAGTGCAGAGCTGTACCACACCCGCGTGCCTCTTTGGGATGTCTGCTACAGCTTCTAAGTGGTGTGAAGTCTCTAAGAGACTTAAAACTCACTCGTGTTCACTTACACACCTTGACGAATTACCTCTTCATGATTGTATAATACTATTTCATAATGTCTATCTTCAAAGGGAAAGGGATTGAGCGAATTATATTATCCGCGGAAGAAACCCCCCCTTGGCTCAAATACACAAAATCTGCCGTGTTAGGCCCTCTCAAGCTTATTGGTAACCGTAATGGCATATGCATATGCAACGATGGGTCTCGGCCACACTTGACTTGCCGCACCATAAACATGATCAACCGGGACTGTGGGTGACGATCGCTGATTTTCACTGTGAGCGACAATGATGAGCAGTCGCTACTCCGTACATGCTTCCAATATTAGAATCACGGGGAAGGGACAAGCTTGGTTTGGCGAGAAAGAAAAAGGAGCTTGGCTCACGGGGGAAAAGCACAGGGGTAGCCCTCACCTTGCCGCCTGCGACACGGCCGCACGGGAGAGAAAGAGAAAGTTGAGCCGTCAGCGCCATTTGGGAGTCGCTCACAGGCCGATCAAACTCTCCACCTGCGATGGTGCTGCCAACATATCCCCCGGGGCCCAGAGCCTTGGTTCCCCGTTTCGTTAAGGGCAATCAAGCTTATCCTGAGCTTTATTCTGCGCTCGCCCTTATTAGGCGCCGTGCTATTATACGATTTTCGCTGCTGCTAGGGGCCTAGTGTTCATCACGTCTAGACCCGTTTCAGGAGCTCAACGCCCGGTTACGGATGACAGATGACGTTTTGTTAGTGATGGGACTAATTAGCTGAAGAAGAGACGAGAATTTGAAGCCGCCATGGCCATCCTGGGGTTCGTTTGGCTACCAAAACGATCTAGAAGGAGTGGGCAGTCAGTCCGAGAGTGGGCAGCCATTTCTTCACTGTGAAGTTTGGCCCCAAGACGCGGTAAGGGTGAGAAAGATTAAGTGAAATTGGGGGCGTGGTGCGGAGCCAAGACTTTTTCTAACGATGAGACGACGGAGGTCTCTGAGACTGATGCGACTCATCGAAACTTTTGTGGGGGCTTTTTGACGTTTTGGATGGTCGATGGGCCCTGTCCCGTCAGACTTGGCTCCGAGGCGAGGGTGGAGTGCGGAGGATCCTTGACAACCACACACACACACACACACACAAACACAGCCATCATGGATACAGCATGGATACGCGGAGAACTTGGCAGCAACACCAGCTGATCGGGAGAACTGCAGGTCCAAGGTCATTTACAACTCTCTTTGGAGTCTCGTTCTTGGCACATGCCACCGGTTAGAGGATTCGCTGTGATGTTTCACGGGGGAGTTGTATCCCGAGCTGGATGGGCCTGAACTTGGGCCCACCATGGCTGTATATTGCTGAATCGTTGTTGGCAGTTGAGCCTTTGGCGCAATGACAACGGATGAATGGCGTGAATAGGTCTAGGACTTAGGGGGTTGAGGTCAGATGGCAGATGACGGGTGCTAGTGAAAGTTGAGATATAAAGATTGGGTCCTTGGCCGACAATCATTGAGTTGCTTTACCTCTTCACCTTCCACGCCTCAACAACTACCTCTTCCTCTTCTCCCTTTTTTCCCTTCTCTTGAGTTGAGCCAGTCTCATTCTTTCAACTACTCGGGTAGTAGTCTAGTTCGTGTTAGCAATTTTAGTTCCATTCTTTTTCACCTTCTCTTGTTCCTATCTCTTCATACTCTCTACACACTAGTCAAGATGAAGTTCTCTCAAGCCGCCGTTCTCCTCCTGGCCGGCTTCGCCGTAGCCGCACCCACCACTTCCGACGTCCTCCGCAGCCAACAGCGTCAGCGCAGAGCCAACGGTGGCCAGGGCAGCGACCTCATCGCCCAGCTCCAGAGCACCTTTGACAGGAACAACCCAAACGGCACCCCCGCCGCCGCCGGAGACCCTGCGGATCTCAACGGAGATGGCGTAATCAACGTCTTCGAGGCCGGTGCCCAGGCCAGCAAGCTTAAGCTCAGACGCGGGAAGGGCAAGAAGCAGCAGGCCGCGGGCAACAACAACAATGACGCCGCCGATGGCAACGATGCTGCGGACGCCGCTGGCAATGCCGGTAACGCTGATGCTGCTGCCGGCAACGCAGACAACGCCGCCGATGCTGGTAACGCCGGCAACGCAGCGGCGGGCAACGGTACAGCAAACGCTGGCGGTGCCGCTGCCGGAGGCAAGAAGAAGAAGGCCAAGGCCGCGAAGGCAGCAAAGGCAAAGGGCGCGAAGGCCGCCGGAAAGAAGGCGGCCGCGGGTGGCGGAGCTGCTGCCGGCGCTGGCAACGCAGCCGCAGGCAACGGTACCGCGGACGCTGGTGGCGACGCCGGTAACGCCAATAACAACAACCAGAACGGCAACCAACAGCAGGGCAACAACGAGCAGCAAGGCGACAACCAGGACGCAGCTGACGGTGCCGCTGGAAACGCTGGAAATGCTGATGCTGGTAACGCCGCCGACGGTGCTGCTGGTGGCAACGCCAACGCTGGAGGCAAGAAGAACAAGAAGGCCGGCAACAACCAGAACAACAACAACAACGCTGGTAACGCCGCAGACGCTGGAAACGCCGCTGATGCTGGAAACGCTGCTGATGGTGCTGCTGGTGGTAACGCCAACGACGGTGCCGCGGACAACGCTGATGCCGGAAACGCTGGTAATGCTGCTGACGGCACTGCTGGTGGTAATGCCGGAAACGCCAACGCTGGTGGCAAGAAGAACAAGAATGCCGGCAACCAGAACAACGTTGATAACGGAGCTGCCGACAACGCTGGCAACGCTGCTGATGCCGGCAATGCCGCGGACGCCGGTAACGCCGCCGACGGTGCTGCTGGTGGCAACGCCAACAACAACAACGAGCAGCAGGGCCAGAGCGGCGCCCAGGACGGTGCTCAGGACGGTGCCGCGGATAATGCTGGCAACGCTGCTGACGGCGCTGCTGGAGGCAATGCCGGAAACGCCAACGCCGGCGGAAAGAAGAACAAGAATGCCGGCAACCAGAACAACGTCGACAACGGAGCCGCGGACAACGCCAACGCCGGCGGCGCTGCTGACGGGGAGAACGCCGCCGACGATGCTGCCGCCGGCGGAAACGCCAACGCCGGCGCCAACAATGAGCAGCAGGGCAACAATGAGCAACAAGGCGAGAACCAGGACGGCGCTGCTGGCAATGCCGGCAACGCCAACGCTGGAGCCAACGGCAAGGCGAACAAGGCCGCCAAGAACGCTCAAGCGCGTCGTTTTCTCCACAGGGTCTTCTAAGTCCCCATTTCAATTCAGCAACGATACTGCCAGTGTGGTGTTTAATATGAAGGACTCCAATGACGATGGGGCTCAGAAGGGAAATGGGAACAGAGCCAAGTCATCTTCACGGAAGGGCCAGAATGGCCAAAATGGTCAGGATGGCGACTTCAGCGGCGAGGACAACGCTGGGGAGAACAACGTTGAACAGACGGGCGAGCATGAGGACCCTGGACCTGGGATGGGTTTCCCTGACTTGTTGGATTACTATGAGATTCGATGTGATGAGTGAAAAATTTTATTATTACTTCTACTGGCATTCTGTTCCTTCGCGAGCAACAAAAATAGGGGAGAAGCAAGTCTGTCATTACTGTATTATAATTCCACAATCGATTGTGTTGACCAATGGCTCCCGTGACTTTCGTTGACTACGCGAAAACCTGTGATGGCTTCAATGAAACGACATCGGCTCTGATTTCTTGGATGCTCTCGGCAACAGTCAAGTCCATGTGCATTGTGGTCTTACAGCCGAATTGTCTAGTCGTTGAATGAAGCGTGATGTTCAGGGGTTACACCGGCCAAAATCATAAAAAAAGAACGGAAACAGATGAGCCGATATGGGGAAGCCCCTGTCAATCACTTGAAGAGAGTTTCGGCTTCATCTGAACTTGAACGGCTTTAACGTCAATCTTGACTTTCTCCGCTCGGCTCGGCGCTTGGCCCCTGTGTGAGATGGACCAATCAGAGCGAGTGTGATTCGAAGAAACAATTGTGAACATATTGGCTCAAGTCGAACCCATGGTTGAGACTTCAAGTAAACG
This sequence comes from Colletotrichum theobromicola, assembly GCA_014705045.1. Lineage (NCBI taxonomy): Eukaryota > Fungi > Ascomycota > Sordariomycetes > Glomerellales > Glomerellaceae > Colletotrichum > Colletotrichum theobromicola. Next base: position 206,067 of record JABGLZ010000284.1, on the reverse strand, counting down.
ATGATGTTGTGATTAGGTCGTCCATGATCGCGATGAGGTGGGACAGTTGTCTTTCCCCCACCAAGGCACAGCTGAGAAAGTAATCTAATACTCTCGGCGTGCAGCGGTGGGCTGATTCGGCCCATTCGGGTGCTAGTTCGCCACGGCCCGCCGAGATCCAGGGCGGTGGGACCGGGCGCGCGCCGGGCGTCTTCTATGACGAGCCTCTTGCGTCAATCCTCCCGACGTCACAGGCCGGTCACTCGTGTGGAATTCTAGAACGCGTCTGGGCGATGTGATGTTTTCGGAGCCGATAAAACCTCACGGAGGAAATTCTAATCTGGATGTCAAACGGTTTTTGTGTAGAATATTCCAATAAATCATTACGCATCCCAACAACAAGAATTGCCGCCAGCCATCATGACTTCACAAAGCACCGTCTTTCAGCTGAGCGGAACATGCAACAACTACGACTGGGGGAAGAAGGGCCGCGATTCCCTCGCCGCGCGCTTGTGTGAAAACACGCCTACCGGCTTCAAGATCAAGGACGGCGAGGCCTACTCAGAGATGTGGTTTGGCGATTATCCCGACTTCCCTGCACGGGTTCTCGAGTCACAAGAGTTGCTCAGCGACGTCTTGCAGAAGAACAAAGAGAAGCTATTGGGAAAGAAGGTGATTGAGCAGCTCGATGGCCAGCTACCATATCTGCCAAAGGTAGAGTTCCCTTATCCATGACGCATCTGCAATCGACACTCCCTAACACGCGTCAGATCCTCTCAATCGCCAAGGCCCTCCCGCTCCAAATCCACCCCAACAAGTCGCTCGCCAGCAAGCTGCACGAACAGGACCCGGAAAACTTCACCGATCCCAACCACAAGCCCGAGATCGCCGTAGCTCTTGGCAAATTTGAAGTATTCGCCGGCTTCAAGCCCCTCGACCAGATCTCCCCCATCTTCAACATCACCGCACTCAGGGACTTCATCCCAGATGGCACGAAGACCTGGTCCGATGACACGTTGCGGGAAGTCACCCGGCGCATGCTCTTGGCCGATGAGGCGACCGTCGAGAAGGCATCAAAAGCTCTCGCCGACACGCCCCGCGATGAGCTCGGCGACAACGCGTACGTCCTGGACCTGTTGCCAAGGTTGCAGGGCCAGTATGGCAAAGGCGACCCCGGCACGCTGGTCGCATTGCTGTGCATGAACTACTTGGTGCTGGAGGCGGGAGAGGCGCTGTACATCCCCGCAGACGGTATCCACGCCTATCTGTCGGGAGACATCGTTGAGTGCATGGCGCGATCGAACAACGTCCTCAACACTGGCTTCTGCCCGCCTGGCGACCGCAACAACGTGGACCTGTTCAGCAAGACTCTGACTTTCAAGGCCCACAGTAAGAGCGATGTCATGCTGCCTGCGGAGAAGAGCTCTAGGGGTGCGCAGGGTCGGACTGTGGTGTACCGCCCGCCATTGAGCGAGTTCGATATGCTGCGGACGGATTTGGACGAGAAGAACCCAAGCGAGGTTCTCAAAGCGGGCGAGGGACCTGCTGTCGCCATTGTTACCGAGGGTGAAGGTGTGCTGGAGGCGGATGGAAAGCAGTTTCAAGTTAAGGCTGGCCACATTTACTTTGTTGCTCCTGGAATTGAGGCGAAATGGGGAAGCAAGAGTAAGATCCAGGTGTTTACAACGGTAGTCTAGACTTCGATGTGGACGCTTTAGAAGTATGATATCATGAAGAAATGATTCCGACATCCTAGCCATATGAGCCCTTCCGTATAATGTGCAGTGTGAGAGAGAACGGGAGGTCATGTTGAATCATTAAATCATTCTGTATAAATGGCGCTAATGGAGTATCTCTAAAATGAATAAGAAAAGACCTGACTACTGTCGCCTCAGCAACTTCCGTAATACGCCCGTGATTTTAAACATCAATGACCCAACTCTCTAAGATGACGGTCCTTCCCAGCCGCACTCCTAACCGCGTTCTCAACAGCCGATGCAAGATCAAGGTGAAAGAACGGACGGTTGATCCCTGTAATTGGGGCCAAGAGCCGACCCCCGTTCTCCTTATAAGCCAGGCCTCCCTCCTCCAAGTTCGAAGACGACTGCTCCGAGTCGCTGGTTACACACACGGCCTTTGAGCTCCGTGCAGTCGACGCACCATCGCAGAGCATCGGGGGCTGGCCAGCTAGTTCTGCCAGGGTGAAGACGGGCTCCCAACGATCCAGATGTCCCGGGGCAGGGCACCCGAAGCCTGACACGGACAGGGCCCGGCGTGTCCATCGGTTTTGCAGGCCTGTAAAGTGCCATTCCACGGGTTCCGGCGCGGCCCAGCGATCGAGCTGGTTGCGGAGGTCAATCAGGCCTTCCACGGCCCCAGAGTCCATGTTGTTGACGGCGGAGCAGTCCAGGACCACGGCGCGGAGTAAAGGTTTCGCCAGTGCTGCAGACTCCGAGTCGGTCTCGATGGACGCCGCAGGGACGGGCTCGTTCCAAGGTCTGTCGCCGGGGTGATCGTAGTGAGGGATCGTCGTGCGGCGAGTGGATTGGGTGACGTGCTCAATTACCCGGTCGACGTATTGTGCTTGGTTGAGATAGTTGAAGCCTTCTGTGAAACGGTAGATGAACACGCCTGGGTAGAGTTCTCCCACGTGTACATCTGGGTTTGTGCCGTCTTTGCGATCAAGAGGAAGGAAGACGTCTCGGGCGGGGAGTTTGGGTGATGGGGGCGATCGGCTGTGGTGGAGAGTATTTGAGCTGCTCACTGAATGATGGTCGACGTCGTGGTGTTCGGCTGGGGTTCGATCGGGATGGCGGTAGGTGCGGACGCGACCGAGGAAGCGGCCCCTTGAGCGAGCGACGCGGAGGAGGAGCAAAGCGGCTGAGAGGGCGACGGTGACGTAGATGCCATCTTCCAAACTGGTGAAGATGGAGACGAATACGCCGATGAAGTAGATGAACACGTCAGGGGGAGACATGAGCCATGACTTGAAGATGTGGTCGGGGGAGGTGATGAGATTGATCACAGCGTGGATGATCAAGGCTGCCAGGCTAGCCATGGGGATATAGTATAGCACAGAGGTGAGGGCGTATAAAGCGAGGAGAAGAATGACTCCGTTGAAGATACCTGCCAATGGTGTTCTGACACCGGCTTTAGAGAGAATGGCAGTGCCACCGAACGACCCAGTCGAAGAGTAGGCCCCGAGGAAGGGACCAAATAGGTTGGTGCAGCCAATCGAGATGAGCTCTTGGGAAGGCTGGACTGTGTAGTTGTTGATGCGACCGAACGACTTTCCAATTGCGATGTGCTCGATTACGAGAATGATGACGGTGGCGGGAAGGTCTGGTAGAAGGGCAGAGATCAACTTCGGGTTTAGGGACGGCGGGCCGGCATGGGTGAAGCCTCTCGGGAGAGTCCCGGTGATGCGGAATTTGTGTTCACCGTCGCCCAGCCCTCGGTTGACTAGGAAGCTGATGAGGGTGTATAGAAGGATTGTGAATGTCATGCGAAGGGAGCACAACATCTCCCACATCCTTCGGCGCTTCGGCTGCGTCTTGGCCATGCGCTCGGTGTACCACTTGATCAGCGCAAGCAGTACTAACGCTGTCAATCCGATAGCGGCATCAAGCTTAACGCGGGGCAGACCGCGAGCGGTATCGATGAACACGCGGTATGCGGCGGCTTTGGAGTTGACGCCGTCGATTCCCAAGAGAGACGGTATCTGGCTGAGGGTAATCGTGATGGCGGCACCTGTGACGAAGGCGGAGATGGCCACATGGGGTATAAACTCGATGATCCAGTCAAGTCTCAGCAAACCGAAGACCAGAAGCACAGCGCCGGCGAGGAAGGCGAGGGTCTTGGAAATCTCTTCGGCGGAAAACTCGCCGGGGTGTTCTTCGAGGACTTTGGCGCTGACTTTGCCAACGAGGAGACTAACTACGGCAGTTGCCTGTGGCTGTGAGTTATGAAATAACATAAGTGATGTTGGCGTTGGGACTTACTCCTATTGCGATGTCTTTCGATGTTCCGAATAGCCAGTATAGGGCTGCGCCGGTGAAGGAGGTGTAGAGACCATATTCTGGGCTGAGTCGTGCGAGAAGGGCGTATGCCATTGCTTGTGGGATGACCACGAGTCCAAGCGTCACACCTCTTGGGTATAAGTTAAAGCTTACAAGACTACCTACTTATCGTCTTGATACTTGCCTGCAATAGCATCCGAGATAAGCCAACGAGTGTTATACCTCAGAATCCACCTCGTGAAAGGAAATAGGCTTTTGACGTAGCGGACCGATCCATCCTTTGTAGGCACGCTCTCAAGTAGCCATTCCTTCACTGTGGGATCTTCCTCATAATATGGCTCGTATGGTGATATATCGTTGGTGACATGTTCGTGTAGTTCTCGTGTTTGATGTCGGGTGCTGGCTTCTAGGTCGATGCCGAGGACCCTGGCTACCAGCGAGCCGGCTTTGCTCGCTGCCATGACTCTCTCTCCTCTAATCGGTAAAGTTTTTTCGTGTACCTTATATCGAAGGTTGGTTTCGAAAAACCAGACAGACACACATGGAAGGCTGTCAGTGATCACACAAAACGATGATAGGAACGAGTCTGTTCTCCAAAGACTCTTTCAGATGAGCAGCGAGGCGGTGTGCCGGTTTCCGTATGATCTGAAGGTGACATTGGCTGGTTATAAGATGGAGCAGCGGCTGTCTCGAGGGCATACCGCTCTAGAAGCCGCACCGCCAGCCGCCTTGGCGCCCGTGTTATCGGGGAGACAAGGGGGGGCGCTAACTTGGCAGCAGGCCGGGGAAGGCAATCCTTACGTTCATTGGGGTGACACGGCGATCTAGACCTTTGGCACGACTTTTCCTTCGAGGGGACGAGAAGTTACTTTGAACCGCTGTTCGTCTCTAGCCTGGGTCCCTTCATACCAGAAGCGCGGGAAAGAAAAGCAAAACACATACAGGCCACATCTCGGCGATTTGAAGCGCAAAATATCGCGGCAGTGAGCACGATCTCGCGGGGAACGGGGCGCGCTAGACGTCCCCATGATGCCGGCACGGGCGTGAGCGCTCGGGGACCAAGAAAATACTGCTTTAGTGCCCTAAGAGTGGATCCACGATGGTGAGGCGGTGGATTGCGAGTTTGGCCCCTTTGTCGGCGAAGTGGACGATAGCGAAGGGAGGCAAGGGAGGCAGGGTGGCAGGCAGGTCGGGTCGGTGGTGGGTGGTCTTCGTCTCCGGAGCGCCGACAGCCGGTCCGGGCGGGTATCGGTGCTGGATCCACGAAAGGAGGACGGTCTCGGCCCCGTTTGTCGGCGATTGATGGAGTCCAGGCTCCCCTGCCTCGGGAGGGGAGAAATTTTTCCATCATGCTGTATGCAACCACTCCAGCGGTGCGTTTCCGATGTTTCTCTTCCATGCGGCTCGTGTGAGACGGGTTGGCAACACGTCAGCAACATGCACGTCGTCGCAGCCGTTGTCGGAGACTTGCTGACTGCATGATTCCAGCGAGGCAGCGCGCGTCGACCACGGCTTGATGAGAAGTCGCCGGTTCGACTGCTACTGCTGCTGCTCCTGGCACGGCTAGATAAGAGAGCCCCATGTCATGTCCCGGCAGTCGGCCCTCTTCCACGGACGGCTCCTGCGTCGTGGATCGGCGAATGGAGTTATTTTCGGTCACGCCGGTTGCCGCTAACGTCGGTTGATGAATCTGGGGGTTGGCCTCGCCCTCCCTTTGAAAGGAACGGCTCCGTTGTTAGTCAAAATTCCCCAGACGACGTCAGGACGCGCTAAGATGATGGGCTCATTAAGCTCGGCGTTGGGCCAGCCAGCTTGATTGAGCGACAGACTCAGCTGCAAACTGGTCTTGTGCAGAGACATGATGATGTCCGCTCTCAGGGTTGGGTAACTTTTACCTAAGACACCGCCGGAGGTGACTCGACAGTCGCCGTCGGCGTTCTCCGGAACAGGCAGCCCGGATTCTTTTCCGTTTCGAACCCTCCATAAGCTGCATCTCACTGTGAAGCAGCAAACCCACTCTCGTTTGTGATGATGTTGGAACTGGCCTGATGGTCTAGAGGTATGATTCTCGCTTTGGGTGCGAGAGGTCCCGGGTTCAATCCCCGGTCAGGCCCTCCTTTTGCTTTTTCCTTATGGGAACCATCTGAGGCCGAACTTGAAGGCCAAAGTGGCTGCGTATTGACATTTCTTAACATTTTTTTAAACATCGGACCAGGAACGGCGGCGGCGCGGAAAAGTTGTGGGCCCCGGAGGTGTGGAGAAAGGGGGCCCGAGCTGGGCCTTGTCTTTCCTTCGTTTCTCCCCCGACGCCTTTTTTGGGTTTGGTCCGCGTCCTGCTCGTGTTGTTTTTTAAGGTGATGGCTCGCCCTCACCGACTCCGAAGCTCAGCAACCTTTCTTGGTCCATGATCAACACGTTTCTCAAAACGGTCAAGGCTCGCCTCAGTAGGTTGAGCTGCTTGCGAGCAGAGTTGCGCCAGATCAGCAAACAGGCCAGCCCGGGGCCTTTTTCCCTGGAGCCGAAAGTTCCTCACGAGGGCGCCGATCTGCCCAGCTTCAGGGGACCGTCTGACTCTGCAAATTGCCTTTGAGGGAGGCTTTTGATATTTCGATTTTCGAATCGTGAAGGTGTGTTTACCGCCGCAAGCGCCTCACTCAAGGTCGCTCAGTGGTGGATCTCGATTGATGAGGGCTGCCAACATGTCAGATTGCTGTCACCCCCTGTCAACTGACCGACGGCTCTTGAAGCTGCATGCAACCGAATGTTTCCAGAACCACAGTGACGAAATGCCGTTTTTCTCCTCGCCGAAACGTACATATGTTTCCAAGGACATTTCCAGGATGCCGTGTCTCTGGATTACCAAAAGCAGCCCAAGTCAGCAATAACCAACGTCCTTCTGGTCAGTGGGCCAACACACGTCCCCTCCGGCGCTTCCAGGAGGTCCAAGTTCTTACATCGGCACACTCGTTCTGGGTAAAAGCCGCACGCAAAGAAGGTTCTCTGATAGCATCTGATGTCTTCTTTTTTCGGGGATACCTCAAGTGCGGGCACGTGCGGAACAGGGAACTGCTCCAGCCTACAGGCGATCTCCCGGCAGACTCTTCAGATGAACGACAACGGTTGCCTCTGATTGCCCACTCAAGTTCTCTTCAGGAAAATCCCAACGTCACCAGGCATATTGTCGCATAACCGGGAAGCAATGCAATGCAGCCTGCGGGAATGGCAGTTGGACCAACTTTTCGGGTTGCCTGACAGCCCTACAACATCCATGGATGTTGTAGAAAACCCTCTGTCGAGTGAGAGACGGCTTTCGCAGTAATACGGCAGTCCGTATTTGGCCAAACCCCGAATATCGTCCAAGATATCGCGATAAAATGATGGCAAGCTTCAAAAGTCTCAGCGTAGTCGAACCATTAGAGTAGGTCCCTCGCAACCCGTGCCCCGCTGCCGACAGCTTTCGGCACCCCATGCACCTATCAGGAAGGGACCGTCGGACTGCCGACTCTTTCAAGAGTAGACAGGCTTCCGGCCAGTTGAGATTCCGTCTTGAACATCGAGTCACGATGTCTAAGCGCAGCACATAAAGAGTTCATCTATACTACCACGGCCACGTATGTATGTTCGGACTGGCCCGCTCGTGTAGGCCAAGGCGACAAACATTATCATGGAAGCCGTCGCGACGCCACTGGGCAGATGTTATCCTGCTTGATAAGAAACGGTCGTCCAATTTTCTGTGCAATGGGTTCGCCTTATAACCAGGTCGCCGCCCCATGATTTTAGTGCGGATTCCCAGGTAGGCGCAGATCTTATTGCGGCATTTCGGTTTGATTCTCCCCCGCGCTGCCAGACTTTGTCAAATCGTCCAAGATGTTTGTCAGAACCTCTCATGCTGCGGCCTTGATGGCGCTGGTTGGGGGATCGTTGGCAGACTGGATCAGTCCCGAGTATACAACGTTCTTCCAACTTCCTTTACCGATTCCTCCCGTGAAGCAGCCCAAGTTGTAGGTATGGCTCCCTCGCCAGCTGGACATTACTGACATCGTGACAGCTCGGTCAATAATCCAGTCACAAACAAGCCAATCGACTATTACGAGATGGAAATTCTTCCGTTTACACAGAAGATCTATCCTGACAGAGGGCCGGTTTCACTCATAGGATATGATGGCATGTCTCCTGGACCAACGTACATCATTCCAAGAGGGCGGGAAACGGTGGTGAGGTTGTCCAACAAGGCAATCAACCCAAGTGTAATGCATCTTCATGGGTCCTACACAGTGAGTTAACTTCGACACGAGATTTCAGTGACAATACTGATCCCCATGCAGCGATCGCCGTGGGATGGCTGGGCAGAGGATACCATCATCCCAGGACAGTACAAAGACTACTACTACCCGAACAGCCAGAACGGCCGTACCTTGTGGTATCATGACCATGCGGTTGACATCGTAGGTTAACCCGGTCAGCAGTGCTAAATGATAAAGCTAACAGGCGTTGAAGACAGCGGTGAATGACTACTTTGGTCAAGAAGGCATGTGGATCATCCATGACCCCGCGGAGGACGCGCTAGGTCTCCCCAATGAATACGGTGTCAACGACATCCCGCTCATCATCACGTCAAAACAATACGGAGACGATGGCCAGCTCTTTTCTCCTGCCGGGGAAACGGAAGGTTTACTGGGAGACGTCATCCACGTCAACGGCCAGCCTTGGCCCTTCCTCGCCGTGGAGCCTCGCAAATACCGCCTTCGCCTCCTCAATTCCGCGATCTCAAGAGCCTTCATCTATTCCTTCTACAAACTGGGGGATGAAGACGAAGAGCCTATCCCAATCCCGTTCCAGGTCATCGCCTCGGACTCTGGCTTGCTCACAAGCCCCGTCACCACGAAGAACCTCGCGCAAGCCATGGCCGAGCGCTGGGAGGTCATCTTCGATTTCACACCTTTCGCTGGGCAGAAGATCACCATGATGACGGAGGATGAGCGCAACATCGGCGCGCAGTCGAGACATAAGAAGGGAAGGAAAGGAAAGGGCAAAGACGAAGACTACCTGACGCCAGTCATGCAGTTTGTGGTCAGCCCCACGCCAGTCGCCGACAAGGCTCTTGTTCCTGGGGAGTTGCGCGCCGTCCCATTCCCGCCTCAGTTACCCGACCTGATTGACCACTACTACTTGTTCCATGAGGAAGATGATCTCTGGAAAATCAACGACGTAGTCTTCAGCGACAAGGCCAACCGCATCTTGGCGAACGTTCCTCGCGGCACCGTTGAGATATGGGAGATTGAAAACGGTGGCCGCGGCGGCTTCCTGCATCCTGTCCATGTCCACATGGTTGACTTCCGGATCCTGAGCCGCACCAGCACCGGCAAGTGGGCAACCGATCGCGGTGTTCTACCTTACGAGGAAGCCGGCTTGAAAGATGTCGTTTGGGTTGGAGTCGGCGAGGTCGTTCGTGTCGAAGCCCATTATGCGCCGTGGGATGGCGTTTACATGTTCCATTGCCACAACCTGATCCACGAAGACCATCAGATGATGGCAGCATTCGACGTGACGACTTTGAGCGACTTTGGGTACAAGGGAACGGCGTTCAATGATCCGATGGAGGGCAGATGGCGCGCCGTGCCGATCAACAAGGCCGATTTCACCGTGGACGCCATCACCAAGAAGATTGTCATGATGGCAAAGCTCCAGCCCTACGGCGATGTCGCCGATATCACACGAAAGTTGGATCAATACTGGGCTTCTCGAGGAGGACTCCATCAGAACCCAGGCCTAGTCAATGACGAAGCAACAAAGAAGAAGGGAGCCCAAGAGGCGGCCAAGAATGACACTCCCAAAAAGGATGGAGCCAAGGAGAGCGCGACTAAGATGGGCAGCGTTAAGATGAGGCGGGTCAAAAGGGCCGAGATCGTCATGGATGAGTCTGAATGATAGACGGCGGGGGACAAAATTGGGTTTCTTAGCGAATGCGCGGCGTAATGTGTAAGATCTAATTTCTACGTTGTGGGTGGCTGTACAACACTGGATGCCGGACGGGTCAGGACTCAGGAGCATCTTCGATTTGCCTGTATATATCTTAATGTTGGTTTCTTATCATGCAAGCTAGACTAGTGAATGTTCCATGCGAATACTTCTGGGCAACATGCGGGACCTGAATCAGCGTTTCCTACTCATGATTGAAGACCAGAGTGTATAGTATCCACGGTCAACATTACCAGCCCATCATAATATTGGCTGGATAGTTAGACGGAATTCACTATTTGCCCGACGTCGTCATTTGACAGAATGTGTAGATCAACATAGTAAGTGGAATTATCGCCTTAAGGAACGGCGTTTTCTGCGTATTTCGACCGTTCATCAAACCAAGAAGCAACTTTCTCAATGCCGCTCACTACCCAACGTCAACACTGTACCTTCCTTCCCTTTTCCTAATGTAAAGATGCAATCAGCATATTGTAGAGCGAGCTGAACGTAGTTTTCCGAAAACTTGTCCAATGAAACCGAATTGCGAAAGCGAAGTAGCAAGGGCCTGCCCCTAAAGGCGACCCATACGCAGTATCCGCGTTGATCGCCCATCTGCAGGTGGCTGACACCCCCTTTATGCCTTACGATTGCAAACTGGTAATTTCCGACCGCGATGTTACGGGGTGTAGTGACCCATGGAAATCCACCACCGCGTCTCCCGAAAGAGGCTGACCAGCCGACGGCAATGCAGGCGGAATTTAAGCTTGTGTCAGTGATGTTGACATCCTTGACTGATCTCCCCATTATTCTGGGGTACGTGCGATCTAACGGGTCTAAAAAGTACCCGATGCCTGCCCATGGCTTAGACGCAAGCCGACTGAGGTCAGAAGGTTTAGCCGCCATACTTGATGTTGAGAAGTCCGTCGAGAACTGATCTCGATATTGTCAAGTCAAAATTTCTCCTCGAAGATAACTTGATTTGAAAAAGCCTGGAATCGCGTGCTCACTCAGACCATCAATCCGTCGACGATATCACTGTACCTTTCATCATTTGGCCAATCATGCCCAGTAAACGCGGAATCTTTTGAGTCCATTTGTTGCTTATCAATCATGGAAGACCACCTCTTGGTGCCACCTGCCCCATAAAGCTTTCCCCGTTGGAAATCATACTTCTGATCAGGTATCCCGTCGACTGACATATGACGCAATGCCTCAGCACGGGCTGAAGAAACTCACACACGCCCGTGCAATAATATCGTCGAAAAGCTTTGTTGCTCTGCATTTGGCATAGAAGTGGACTTCGCGGTGGCTTGGACTCGAAGATAGCCGGCGGTATGGCTAGAACTTGTGATATCCACGGCTGTTTGTGGCACCAAGATAGATACGCCAAGAGTCGGATCCCCCGAGAAAGGGGCATGGCCTTTGGTGGCATGGCTCTTCCAATCGACGTAAGGTAGACCCAGCCCTAATGGCTGGAGATTTATATACGTCAGTGGCCCCAGATGCACAGCTTGCCTTCATGTCATCCATCACAGCACGTTCATTCATTCAATACTCTGTTTCTTGCAGAACACAGTCACTACTATTGATTAGAATGCGGTCTCTTGTTCTGTTCAGCGTCCTTGCCCAGGGGATAGCAGCCAGCTCCCTCAACAGCACAGCATCTTTCCGTCATCAATGTCTCTCTTTCGCAAACGCAACCTCCATTCCTGGAGCGACCTCTCTTTCCACGGAGTTCATCTCAGCGGGAACCACGTTGCAATTTCCCAATGCTGATGCCACCTGTGGACGTCCTACTCAAGTTGTCTCAGCGGACCTATGCCGTCTTACGGCCCAGATCGCCACCTCGAGTCGCTCAGGACTCAGGTTCGAGGCATGGCTCCCTCAGAACTGGACAGGCCGCTTCCTTAGCACGGGCAATGGTGGCCTCGGTGGTTGTATTCAGTACGAGGACCTCGACTACGCAAGCTCCTTGGGCTTCGCGGCTGTCGCCACCAATAACGGCCATGACGGCCAGAGCGGGGCTTCATTTTTGAATAACCCTGACGTGATTGAGGACTTCGCCTACAGGGCTCTTCATACCGGCGTGATCGTCGGCAAGAACATCAGCAAGTCGTTCTACGGAAAAGCTCACACGAAGAGCTACTACCTAGGCTGCTCAACCGGTGGCCGCCAAGGCATGAAGGAAGCACAGGCTTTCCCCGAGGACTTTGACGGCATTGTTGCCGGGGCGCCTGCATTCTCTTTCAACAATCTTACCTCGTGGTCTTGTCACTTTCTTCCTCTTACCGGACTTGAAGGGGCCGATACCTTCATCCCAATGACGATGTGGCCCACAATCCACGACGACATTCTCAAGCAGTGCGACGAGCTCGATGGTGCTGCTGATGGCATTCTTGAATCGCCTGACCTATGCGACTACCAGCCGGACGGCCTGCTCTGCGAGGGAACGAACTCAACGGACTGCCTGACTCAGAAACAGATCGAGACGCTTCGTGCTATCTACTCGCCTCTGCTTGATGCTGCCGGAAGTCTAGTCTATCCCAGGATGCAGCCCGGCGCCGAGCTCACTGGTGCGCCACAGACTTACTTCAACGGCCAGGTTTTCGGCGCAGCGGATTGGTTTAAATACGCCATCTTCAACGATTCCAACTGGGACCCCATGACCATAAAGCCCGAAGACTACGTGACTTCATCCACCCTGAATCTTTTCAACATTGAAACCTTCGACGGCGATCTCTCCGGCTTTCAGAGTCGAGGCGGCAAACTCCTGCACTACCACGGTCTGGTTGACGGGACAATTACGAGCGACAACTCGCCCCGGTACTATGAGCATGTTTCAAAGACTATGGGCCTCGAACCTGAAGCTCTTGACGAGTTCTACCGATTTTTTCGTATTTCTGGTATGGCACACTGCAGTGGCGGTCCTGGTGCGGCGTATATCGGCAACCAGGCACACAATAATGCTGGCCTCGACCCCGAGCAGAATGTTTTGATGGCAATCGTCCGCTGGGTGGAAGAAGGGGTCGCTCCGGACACTATTTTAGGCACTGCATTCGTCAATGGCACACAGAGCGCAGGAGTCGATTTCAAACGCAGGCACTGCAGATGGCCTCGTCGAAACGTGTTTCAAGGTGGAGGCTATAAAGACGAAAACTCATGGGCCTGTATTGAGTAACTTCACGAGCATCAGCTGGAAG